>JADLZL010005797.1:70000-329195 GCA_015844335.1 Chrysopogon serrulatus
GAACACATATGTATTGTTTGTTCATCTATTTTTGGCAAAAAGATCATTCTCTTTATTTCAAAAAAAAAAAAAAAAAGATCATTCTGTGAAAAAGGATTTATTTTATTATGGTATGTGCATAATTTGTGCACTTAACTATCTATTATTACTGGTTCGCTTTATTGAACAAAGATCTCATCTACCACTTCACGTTGCAGCTACGTCTCGATCTGCAATCAATATCTTCCTCTGAGAGAGACTGCATGAAAGAAGCATACTGTTTTTTTTTCTCAGGAATAATATCACTTCAGTTGCCCAACAAACAACTTCTATATATCCACAAACATATTTAATGCATCTTTCTTTCCTATGCTAGTAAGCCAACTTACAAGCATATGAGATATTAAATCTTGGTGGTGTTAAATTTGTAATATACAAATACTGCAATACTGCTTATACAACCACTTCTTCAAAATTATAATGAGTGAAGTCAGCTTAACTGCCAGTTTTGTTGCTGATACTTTCTTAATTTACACCACTTGACATATCAAACTCTACTCAATGAGCTTTTACATGTTCATGGGGTACGACCTTCAATAAACCAGTTTAAAAGAAGGGCCACTTAGCCCTCGTTAAAAAAAAAAAAAACATGTTCATGGGGTACGACCTTCAATAAATAAACCAGTTTAAAAGAAGGGACACTTAGTTAAAAAAAAGGAACACTTGCTACCAATCAGTCATACGGTTTGTTTAATAATCCTATAGGCTAACAATTAGCAGTTAAAAACTAGTTTTAGTCCATCTGAACATGAAGGCTTATGGGTGAGCTAGCTAAATTTTAGCCAAACTCATGGATAGTTATTAGCCAATTAATTAACCAGGAACAACTAACTAACAAGGGCTAACAATTCATTGTTGGGGATGTATGCACCTATTAGCTAGAGATCCAAGCACATTCACCTGTGCAGTGGCTAATAGTTAGGTTACTAATTTTAGCTAGCTAATTTTTAACTTTACCTAACAATTAGCCTTAGCTGACCCAAATGGGCCTATATACTGTATAACAATGTCACTTGGTAGGTTCTTTATTCCAGCTGGACACACATTTGAAACAGCTGCCTGTCGCATCTATTTTCAGACTAGCAGATTGCATCTATCCAACACATCAGCAGTGGAACAAGTACGTGCGTCTTATCTGTGTTGATCAAGTTTGAGTACAAATTCAGATACCCAGCAGAAGTTGCATTCAGATCGTGCAAGGACACGATCCTGTAAGTGACCTTAACTCATATTAAGTAATACCATTTTCTTTCTTTGAATAGGTCAATCCTATAGGAGACCTTAACTCATAATTAAGTAGTGCCATTTTCTTTCTTTTAATAGGTCCAATAACATCTGAAGTTAAACATTGAGCTGAGCTACCCTTTTTTTTACTAAACATGCATTTGTCTGTTTAATGATGTATTCAAATTACTCTTAAAAACTACATTGTTACTGCAACAAAAAATTTAGTTGCTGCATTTATTTATTTTATTATTTTTTTTTTTTTTTTTTTGCTACATGAAGGCAGTAGCAGTATATTTGATCATATTAGTAACTCTCCTTTTAGGACATATGTGTGGTTTGTATTTAAGTATAGGTGGTTAAATGAAATCCAGATGTTTGAACACAGCAATGTACAAGGCAGACCTGAAAGAGCTTGAAAGTTGACTTGACGCATGCATTTTTAAACAATAATATGGCAATTATTCATGACCGATAAAAGCTCACAATAACTCAGCTGGTTGGACCAATTTGCGATACATGGCGATGCACAAGGATGTATGTAGACGATCAAAAGTGGAAGAACGAGAAAAAGAAAAAAGAGCAGCTTACAGAGCACAACAACAAGTTGCAGTTCAGATACAGATATACTCCCTCCGTCCCTAAATAACTGTCGCCACTTCGCCCGGAAGCAAATACCGCAATTTTAATAAATAATAAATATCATTGATTAGTATCATAATTAGTATCATCGGAAAGATCTTTAGATCTAGTTTTTTAACAAAATTATTTGAAGATATAAATATTGCACGTATTTTTTATAAATCAAGTCAAACTTGTGGCACGCATCCCACGGCGACACTTAAAAAGGGACGGAGGGAGTATAAGGGCGTCCACAGTAGTCCTAGCTATCAGGTAGCTTGGAGACAGCACGCTAAGAGCTAGCAACCAAAGGACTATCTACTACTACAGTTAACTATTTGATTTTTAATACTTGCATGTTCAGACCATACACAGAGAGAAAAAGTAGCGTGCTGCCTTGTTTAGTGTGCGAGATAGGTGACGAGGTAATCACCAGCTCAATCTTGTATGCATGTTCTCTCTCCTCCACATAGGATATATGCTGATATGTACACTCAAATAGCTAGCTGACTCAGCCTTGTTAAGGACGCTCTAATATAGAGCCTCATCCCAAATTTACTCCAATCCTTAGTCCTGTGCAGTGTGCATTGGGTGCCCTTTAGCAGGGCTGCAGGAGGCAGCTGGAACATCATCGCTGGTTGGTTGGCGACTGGTTCTGGCTGATCTGCTGCCTGTGGCTAATGTGCCGGCGTGAGAGAAAACTAGCCAGAGCAGACCAGCCGAACAGGCCTATTTCGCAGCTTTGTCGTGGGAGTGGAACCCGCTGCGACAGCTGCAGGCCGGAGACAGAGGAGAAAGAAACAGATTAGACAGAAGAGAACCACTGATCAGTCGGCAGCTACTACTACTACTAACGAGTAGCGAGAGCTTCGGTGATTGCGGGATCGTTATATGGTGTCTAATAATTAATTAAGACTGCTAATTAAAGATTACTAGAGAATTACCATTTGTAACAGAAGCTTTTGTCTCCTGAGGAAGAATTGATTGGCTTCAGGTGCTTGTCGGCGGGGGCTTGTGGTGGTTCTCCCGTCTTCTCCGCGTGGTTGGATGGATGAACGGCCTCCTGCACCAACAGAGGATGATCAAGGGAAATAGAGTCTTATTATTTTGTATCTTCACTGCTGTCAGGGCAGGGCGTAGGAACTGAAGACAGGGCGGGGTAATAAACTGAATAGATGCTCTTATATTTGTTTAATTAATCATCTCTTGACAGAGAGAGAGTACCGTACCAGGAGCATGGGTCTGCTGGTGGCTGCTCCATGGTGGATCTGCTGGCAGCCTCTTCCCGGTAGTTAGCTTCTCCCGGCTACGGTGATGACAACTGGCAAGACGAGAGGGCCAGCCAAGAATGCCACAAGGGACAGACGAGACAACCCATACGGCTACTATAGAGGAGAGAGATGGCTACTATAAATAAATAAATCAAGAAGAGAGATCAAAAAAATGAGAGATGTTTCAAAGAGGGACACTGGCGATGATTCGATTCCAGCTCCGAAAAAATTGTCCGAAACAACGTTGGCTAAAAAAATAATTATCCAACAAACCCCCAGCCTAGCCGTGGAATCTACTACTGCTATTGCGAATTTGAGATGGCAAAGAGCCAGAGCCCAGAGGTATGGACAGCAGAATCTTGGATGGATGGATACAACCTACACAAACGCCTCCTCGTCCCAGCGACAGGGGCGGAGGGGCCTCCGTAACAAGGCATTAGCATCAGCATCAATCAATTGCATCAGCCAAAATATTAGGATCATTTGCATGTCCTGTTCGTTTATTTTATCAGTCAGACGTATCAACTAATTTATTATCAGCCGGCTTATACGTCTAGCTGAATAGTCCGGTTTTGACATTTTCAGTATAATAATTTCTAAAATATTCTTGTACAGTCCCTGTTGAGAGAATATATTAAATAAAACAGAACAAAAGTCTAAGAATATATTACAAAGCAAGATGGTGCAAGAACCAAAATACATTTCTTTCCTACGTGCGGAGTCGATGACCACTGTCATACACATCCTCAGTGGTAACAAGATATTGCATCCACAACAAGATTGTAAAATTTTTCACGGTTTATTTTGCATATGGCCAACACTACGTATTGTTTTCTAAAATTAACCAATTTTCTTGAATAGCCTATTACTTTAACTGAAGTTTTTTTTTCTAGAGTTACAAATTTAAGTGCAATGGTTTTCTTATTTCGAAAGGTTGGTAGGGGTTATTTGCAGCCACATCCTTAACTACCTGCCTTTTGCATTGGTAAACCAAAATACAAAATACAAATTTTCAAGCTAAACCATAGAAATCAGAATGACACCTCTTTCACCAACAAAGTCGATGTTGGGGGGGCGGGGGGTGGCTTTACGTTCATTTTAGCCCGGTCTCACGGCAGGTTATCTTTCATGGATTTGGTAGTTATTCCACCACGGCGTCTGCCGATGGTTAACTCATATGATCAAGGGAAATCCGCATCCGCATTTGATAAATCACAAGAGCATGAAATTGGTAGCTAAAGCATTAGTTTCTAGAAAAGGTCAAGGGCAATTGGAAGCAGAGTATTTGAAATTGTAGTTTCACTGGAATATTTCTTCACCAATCTAAGAAAAAATTTCAAGTGTATACAAGAAAAATATCAGCTTCTTTCGCAGGACAATAATGCAGTTCAGGTACAGAATGAAGCTCCTCAATGCAACAGCTCTCAATCTTATTGCTCGGCAACTCGACTACCACCACCGAAGCACGGGAAGCTGCAGCCGGAGACGGAGAAGAAAGAGACGATTAGATATCATCCATCACTAGTGTGTAGAAGAAGTCATCCAATTAATGGTGTCCGTAAGTAGGTAATAATTAAGCTGCTCTCTGACGGCGAATTAGTCAAATATTTACCATCTGCATCTGGCCAGCAAGCTTGATCTCTTTTTGTGACGAGGCGGCGGCGGCGGCGAAGGCGCAGCTGCTAGTTGAGGCGCTGGCGGTGGCGTCTTCTTCTCGGGTTTCACCGGGGGACCCACGAAGTAACCGTGCGTTGCTCCTGCGAACGAACGAACACGAGGTTTAATTAGTCGACAACGAACAGTCAAACAGCAGAGCAGACTGGGTGTTCTGTTCATTGACTCAGCAAAGCATAAGGACGGACCAGGAGTTTGGGTGCTCACTGGAGCCTGCTCACCGGCGCCGGAGGCGACATGAGGTGGTGCTTGCTTCGTGCCGGCGCCGGTGGCGACCTGAGGTGGTGCTTGGGTGCTCACTGGAGTCTGCTCACCGGCGCCGGCGGCGACCTGAGGTGGTGCTTGCTCCGTTCCCGGCTCCGGCGGCGTGTACGTGGTTGGGCGGCCAACGAAGTAGTCGTCTAAAAGAAGAGCAGAAAGAGGAGAAAACGAGCGTATGGCGTGGCTTAATTAGTCCCAGGATACAGTGATACACATGCACGCAAGCCGATCGAGATGCAATTCATCACAAGATATGCAACAAAGCACTTACTCCTACTAGCGCTAGCTCATTATTCGTCGATCTGTGGAAGATCCGGTGGGAATAATAAGATGGATCGTATAGAACTAGACGAATCATTGTTTAGGTGGGTTGACTTGACCAGATCATGAGGGGGAAAGAGAGAAAGAGAGAGAAAGGCTGATCGATCGTATAGAGAGCGAGAGATCACTAACCGTTGGTCATGGCGGACGTACGTCGAGGCGATCGATCAGATAGGTGCCACCGCTATGCTAGCTCCTCGGCGATGGGCGATGGCTACGAGCCGCGCGACAGAGCCGACCGAAAAGGAGACGGCCGGCCGGTCGCCCAGCTGGCTGGAGTTTGTAGGAGAAGCACGGGGACTAGCCTACCTTGTCCAGGCTGGCAACAATTCAGCTAGCAGGCAACAATTCCACACGGCAGCTTCCTTCCACCACCGCTCTCTCGTCACGGCAGTGCAGTGCAGTGTGAAAACCGCGGAGCGTGGCCCGGAACTAAGGCTGACTGGCTGAGTCCACTTGTCGGCAGTTTTGTCCCACATTTTTGTGAGCTTATTATGGAGCGGGCGGCTGGACGCGTGCGGACTGCCGCCCCCTTCTTTCCACGCTCACGCGACCAGGAGACGTGGTAGGCTGCGTCCCATCTTTCGTACTTCCGTCACACGAAGAAAGGGCAGGTTTGGATGGGGCCGCGCGCCAACAGTAGTGGAACCAAGATTTTTGTAGCTTGCTGGGAATTCCACGGACCAGAAAATCAGTGCAAATATATGCAATATATTAGATAGCAGTGATATATTCACTCTAGATTTCACCAATCAAAGTTATTTCAATTTCGACAAATTGGAAGAAAAAGAAATATGTATCTTGAAGCTTGATAATGGAGTCCGTACTAGAGAATGGAACTGGGAGAGGGATAAGACACCGAGTCGAGCCGAGCGGAGGGAGCTAGATAGTTGGGGGCTTCGAGCTGCCGAGGGAGAGGAATGCTGCCGCCAGGATTGTTGTTGCTGGCTGCAATGACCATCGACAGCTGTAACGCAGTCCACTCTGCAATTAGACAGCAAGTAGTTGCTGAGCGTAAGAGCAAGGGGGCAAGTGCCGAGGAGCCAGGGAGGGGTGAAGGCAGTGCCGTGACTGATGTCCACCGCCACCGTTCCGAATTTGAAGTTGATGCACCGCAACTCGCCCACTAAGGTGTTGTGCCATGGATTGAGGGCGCCGATTCGCAGAACGGGAGAGCGGTGGCGACATTCAGTTTCTATTGACTTCGTGGGCTGAATATCTATTGTATTTATGAAATAGTTTATTTACAATAAATTAAACAATTATTTTTATACATTTGTACCTTTATACATTCCATATATTTCTTTCAAATAAATTTTGGGCTAGTGGTAAATCTATTATGTTTATAGACCAATTTACATCATACTATACAATTATACATATATTTGTTTTGTTGCAAAAAACATGGGTATTCCATAGAAAACAGGGGTATACCCGGCATCATCCATACTAGGATTTGAAGTGCTTGAGGTTGGATGTGCATACCTAGCTAAGACTCTTATTAGACCAAGACTGCAACCAAACAAAATATTATGGATGCAGGACTGGAACACACATTGTCATGCCAGGCAAGAGATTCTGACCCCATTGTTTCCAAATTATGAAGTAGCAACACCCACGGCCAAGCGTCGTTTTCTACAGTGTCCTAATGCACATCGGCCCGCCACGGAGTGGTGGGTGGCCGCCCTGCCGCTGGACGTCGCTGGGATGTGCATTAGGCGGCCTGTGAGGGGCGATGGTGGGGACAGGCTCCGGCGGGGGCAGTAGAGGTGGCGGCGGCGACAAGCCAGACCAGGGGCCGGACAGAGAAAGACATGTGAGTGACCAGACATTGGCCTATTGGCGCTGACCTTGGCGCCATAGCGCAATTCCACACCAGCCGCCATGCTATCCCGAGCCTTCGCACTATGATCTATGGCGCCAAGCCATGTCACGGCGCCAACCACCACGAGTCCAAAGCCAAGCATGAATTTTTGACAAAAAAAAAAAACATCGCATAGATATTCGATAGCACCCGCCTTGTCAGTGGCAGACGGGCAGCTGCCAGCTCTGCACCTGCAGATTGTGAGATGGCACATCCGCACCTGTACCCGCGGAGATGGTCCATTGGTCTGGCCACCAGATTTTAAATTTGCATCACAAATTTTATTAGGCAAGTTTGAATTTTGTAAGCAGCAATTGGCTTGATTAATCTCACAATTTTGGGACCATGTTAAACATTGTTTCCAGTGAAACGTGCCTGCCTGTAAATACAATGGTTTGGAACAATCAGCCGAAAATTAAAATCACTTGGGATTTCCAAAGTTACTTCCGTTACAGTAAATATCACCACTTCTGCCAACAGTCTTTTGTCAGGAGTCAACAGAAAAGTAGCTGCAGCGTTGAATTAAAATAAACATTGCGGTATATGGGGTTCTTCTCTAGAAAGAAAAAAAAATGTACAAATATTAGAATGCACAATTTTGGCTAGCAGAAAGAGGTGTAAAAATGACTGGCTGATTCCTGGTCCACACGGACTTGCATCGAAATAAGGAATCTAGTGAAGCTTACAGATATGCAATTTCATCAAATTCGAACTTGTCGACTTATGGAATGAATGAACAAGAGTGAAATGGTACCGACGGAAGGATAGAGAAAAGGAAGTGCGGCAGTTGAAGCTCAAAATGAGACTGTGCAGCAAAAGTATCAATCGTACTTGAATCATTGATTGGATTGTTGACAAACCAACGGAATATAATATAATGCTGATCCGAAACACAAAAAGGGCATTTTGAAACATATACATAGAAAGAATAGTTACATTTAATCGCACTCAAGTGGTATCGTAGGAAAGGAAAACAGAACAGCTAAGCTTCCCGGATAGCAGAGGTTGCACACTTGAATCATTGATCGCAGCGTTTCCCGTCATACAGATTACAGATGGTACTCGATCGAATCTTGGAGAGAGTGGAACGGTGTGCACGGCCGGCCGGTCTGCTAGCTCTCCGCTCCGCCGCCGGAGAAGCACGAACACCTGGTGGAAGAATTAAAGCAGAGGAGGAACAGCAGATTAACCAACCAGCCAAATCAAAGTTAGCAAGAAATTAAACTAGTTTGCTCATGTGTTTCAGGAGTAGTAGTACAGGTTGCCGAGGATGCCGGTTTTCTTCTGGCCACCGGGCGCCGGCGCTTGGCCTTCTTGCTGCTGCGCATGCTTCTCTGGAAGCCCGGCCAGCGAATTAGTTTTATTATCAAGAAAAGGATTACAAATTGAACCCAAAAAAAGGCAAAATCCCATCGAAAAACACAGAATAACAGCGATAGAAAAAGCGAGAACAAACTGAATCGGCGTGGATCGCCGCGCCGGTGAAGTTTGTGTCACCTACCAGCAGCAGCAGCAGGAGCGCTCCCGGCGGTATCTTGTGGTGTCTTCTCCTCGTAGTTGGCCGGACGGCCGACGAAGTAGCCTGTGCGGAGCACAAGAAGCCAGAGGATTTTTAGCGCAAGAAATTCGCAGGCAGGCCAGATCAGCAGATCTGATAGGGAGGAGCAGAGACGTGCCCGCCGGCGTCGTCCATGTCGGATTCAGGACGTTGACCTACTGTTCTAGCGCGCAGAAAGGGAGAAAGAGAGGAAGGGAGAGAGAGAGAGAGGCGTGGGGAGGAGAGATGACACGCTCGTACCTCCGGGAGCCTGCGCGTCGCCCATGGCTGGTGGATCTGTGGACGGTCAGCCGCCTGCGCCGCTCCTCTGCCGGCAAGGCGAGGTGAGAGAAGACGACGACCAAGACCAGCGACCGAGACGTAGGTGGAGAGACAGATGACACTGTATGTGACCACGATTTTATTAGGAGGCCACCAGCAGCTCAGTTGGTGACCAGGCTGTCAGTGGTTCGATAACAATGAGATTATAGTATTAAAAACAACGACGGCCAGCACAGGCCAAGTCGGCAGCTCCATGATTGAATATGCAATCATCAGGTGTGCCCTGATTGATCCTGCACTCATGCCCAACTCCACCATTGCAAAGGTGATAGGAGTACCTATGAGCGGAATCAACGTAGCCATGCTCATCATGTGTGAATCGGGGCAAAATAACATTTCTCGGACGACAGACAAGCCTCAATCCCAAATTAATTTCGGAACGCTCACAGGCTCCCATATATATACTTACGCCTTGTTCGGATGGCCCTTATAATTCCAACTTTTTTCCACTCTCTCTCCATCACATCAATTTCTACCCATATATATGGACCATTAAATGTTAGTAAAAAAAAAATAACTAATTACACAGTTTTAGTTGTAAATCACGAGACGAATCTTTTGAGCCTAGTTGGGCCACGATTGGACAATATTTACCACAAACAAACGAAGTGCTTCTGAGGACTTTCTAATCTCTCTCCTCTCACAAATTGTTTCCCACATGTAAATAGTATTAAATATAAATAAAAAAAATAACTAATTACATAGTTGGGTTGTAAATCACGAGACGAATCTTTTGAGTCTAGTTGAATACGATTGGACAATATTTACCAAATAAAAACGAAGTGCTACAGGGGAAAGGGTTGGAATTTTTCCAACCCCATCCGAACAAGGCGTTATGTAAAAAACTTTATCTTCTATATTTAAGTAGTAACATATGAAGTGACTATAGAGACTGTCAGACTAATCTTAAGTGAGTTGTGGACTAACGCTCACTCGTCTTATTCAAAAATTTTTGCATAATATCACTTTTTTTTGTCGTGGCTTACTTTATTAATAGAAGTTCTTCAAAATAACTTAAATTTAGCCATATTTGCACAAATTTTTTGAATAAGACGAATGGTTAAATTTGGGGTAAAAAAAAGTCAAATGTCTTATAATTTAGAATGGAGAGAGTACATTTATAGTCGGGTCATATTTCACAAAATACAAATGACCGCAAACTATTTAACAAGCCATACCAAACTACCAAATCCTAAAAATCTGTTCTTCAGAAATTACATCTAGGCTTTGTTCAGTTCGTGAAAAACTTGCATTCCATGCACTGTAGCGTTTCGTTTGTATTTGACAAATATTGTCCAATCGTGGCCCAACTAGGCTCAAAAGATTCATCTCGTGATTTATAACTAAACCGTATAATTAGTTATTTTTTTCCTAACATTTAATGCTCCATACATGCGGGTAGAAATTGATGTGACGGAGAGAGAGTGGAGAATATTGTAACTTTCGTTGCAACTGAACAAGGCGCTAGTCAATTTGAATAAAACCAAACCATGAAAGAATTAGAGAAAAAGATTGGAGATTGAAGAATAGATTGTAGGCAGTACGCACTAGGTTGGCAGTGCTCCTGCAGGCTGCAGTCCTGCTACCTGCTAGTGCTAGTGCTGCTGGCTAGTGGCTAGCCCGGCTTTGCTGCGGGGTGCGCGCTGCAGCGACGAGGTGGCAACCACCGCTGCAAGACCACAGGTCGACGGCGTCACGGCGAGTCTCGAGCAAAACAGCTGCGGACCTGTGGTCTCGCTCGGCTAGCGCCTGGCAGTGGCGCGGAGCTGTGCCGACGCGGAGGTGGAGTCAATTCCATCGGTTGTCGAGCCTGATTGCTACCGCCCCCCGCACACCTGTTTCAGCCTGTGCTATTGGGCTTTCTTTGCATGGGCTGGCTCCGCCCAGTGTTGTGAAGGATAACTTTAGAATTGAAATCTAAATCAAAATCTATCTTCAAAAATGGGGTTTTCTCCGAAAGAGTGGAGATCCTAGATCTTTGTGTTCAAGAGTAACTGTTGGCCAGAGACCTTCCTTCCTGTCATAGCATGGAGAACAAGTCCAAACAAGAAGAGCAAAACTTAGATCGAGCAAAAAGAACAAATCTCCAAAAACTTGGTACCGAGAAGGGGAAACGCAACCACAAACTTGAATATCAGAGGATAAATTGATTGTATAGCAAATCAGATCAAGTTCTGTACAAGATCTCTTGCACCCTTTATTCACCCACTGACTGGGAAAACACATATCAAGGGACTCACTCTCTCGACCGCGGATCTCTACTCAACATTATAGACTCTAGCTAGCCTACAAATGAACACCTATAGACTGAGAAAGACAAAACCATAAGAGATAGTTGGCTCGGGTGGCCATGGGTGGGGTCGGTCGAGCCCACTAAGTGACCCTACCACGTCCCACTTGCCTCTTGTACTTGTTTTGATGAAATTTGATCCAATTTCCATGAATTCAAGTATTTTCCAATTTCAAGTGGAATTAGGTTAGTTGAAACAAAAATATTTGTTGTATGATTGGGATTATACCTTCACTTTGAGTGCAATGTTGATGGCTAAAATATTTAGTGACCATCAACAAAGGTCTAATAACCCATAGTGTTAAAGATGGCTATTTGTTTCACTTTAAAAATCTCAAAAAAAAAGTCTTCAATTTCTAGCTTTCCAAAGAAATGGGCTTCACTTTAGTTCCCATCAATTCATTGGTTAGGGATTTGATGACTACTAGATGGTTAGGTCAATTTTTCCTTTTTCTTACGGTTCCATGATTTTCTATAATCCTAATTGTGTTTTTTTTAAAGGTAGGCTAAAACTACTTTGGACTTTTGCATGGCTTTTTAGGATTTATTATTAAGAAGAAACTATATCTTTTGGCTGGATTGGATCATCATAAGTTGTGTACTGTTATAAAGGTTCACATAGCTATACATAAAAAAGAAATCTGATTGGTAGACTTCTATATTTGGACGGGTGTTTCTTACTAACATTTAGCCTTTTTGTTGTTGTTGTGGGCCCAAGGCACCTTACCGCCCAGAGAAGAGCCCAGCATAGACAAGGTGGGCTGGAGCTGCCGAAGGTGAAACCCACCTCGAACAGGGTACGTCATGGACTTGGGGAGCAGGCTATGGACTGAGGGAGACCTAAAGACCAAGACTTCCTTGTAGATTCCATAAGATCCAATAGATTTTTTCTATAACCAGCTAGGAAACCTTTATTTTAACCAATCAGGATGCTATCTATAACCCACCCCCGATTGTATAAGATGGGGTAAGGAGCTCCTGATCGATACCTTGCGACCTTAATTTTTGTAGCTAGAAAACCACATTTGTGCCCCTATAATAATCTTTGAGCATATAAGATAAGAAATTGAATCTCCAGTGGACTTAGGGCACCCACATCTGAACCTGTATAAATCCTTGTCTTGTGTGTTACCCACATAATTCTTTGCATACGAAATGGTGTTCTCTTTCACATGTTTCAGATGGGTTGTTTGCATTATATGTAACTTCCACAAAACTTACTATGATTTGATTTAAGACAAAGTTAGGCTAACATACTTTTATGGAACATTGGAGGTGACAGAGGCCAGCTGCATCGGGCCTTGCACTTGTCCTAACAGGCTGTGGGAGGTAAGACATAATGACCTATGGGAACCATAATTAATAAGGCAGTCTTAGTGGAAAGTTTCATAATATGTTTTCCAAGTTAGTTATGTCATGTAAAATTAAATAAACACCCGTTTTATTCAATAGTTTCATAGATATTTAATTCCATGACTCATAAAAAGTTGGCAATCATGTCTAGAGAGTTTTAGCCCATAAAACTTACTTCTCTCTTTTCTTAAAAACCTTGTCACATGCCCCCACATCATCAAAAGGTTTATGTGGTAGCTCACTAAATACAAATGAAACTTGTCCGAAATCCAAACTGGGTGTGGGATCTGAAACCTCTTGGGAAGCTGCAGCTACATATGGCCGCTATGGGCCTATGGCGGCTATGGGTCCTCTAACCGGCTAACCTCTTTGTCGGCCCGTGGATCATCTAACTCATTCGTACCAGCCACCAATACATGTATAGAGTGAATTTGCAATAAAGAACTTTGAAAGTTGGGTTTGCTTTTTTGCCCCCCTTACTACGCGATTGGACAGCACAAAAGTTCAGAGTGATGGAGAGAGATCAACTTCACCTGATCAATATAGTATATAATATATGAAGGAGTAACCTCATATAAGTTTTCAATTTACAGGGAGGAACTAGAACAGTTGACCAAAGCAAAACTAGACAGTACTGTACATACGGAATACATAGCAAACTTTCTTAAATTTGCACTTCTGAGTGAAACGAACAAGTCTGTAACATATCAAATTCCGGGATACGCCTAAAACATAACATCTTCCGTATATATGATATATGATACAGAACCAGCAATTCAGGTAAGGTCGAGGGTACGTTGTCACCCCTGTCCAAATTATGCCGCCGGGCTTCCGATGGATCGTCTCTAGTTTGCAACTTGTCCGCCGCCGAGACAAGAAAAGCTGCCGTAAGAAATATAATGATCGATTAGCCATGAAACTAGCTAGTATATCCAGTTAAGCAAATCGAGGAGATGTGCGTTCAGCTTCAGCAGCAGCAGGACAGGGGGGGTATACCATTCCATGAAGCCTTTTGATCTCTTGAGGTCCCCGGCCGGCTGTGCTGGTTCGGTCGCCGCCGTCGCCGTCTGCGGCCGGCCGTGCTCCGGTGTCCCGACGAAGTAATCTTGTTCGCGTCAAAAGGCCAAGTTACTATATATGTATATTCAATGAACTCGATCAGTAGAGCTAGAGCATGCATGTGGCGTAGTAGTACCTCCGGGAATCTGGGTGTTGGCAGGCTTGTTAGGTTCAGCTTCAGCCGCCTGTGGCTGCTGCTCGTCCGCCTTGTTCGCCGGCCGGCCCATGAAGTATCCTATGTTTGTTGGACAGCAAACCAAAGATGATTAGAGAGGGAAGAAAGGGAGGGATAGAGCGAGACAGTGAACTTTGTGGCAACCACGCACCTCCGGGAACAGAGTCGCTCATGACTGATGGATCGACAGGAGCCGCCTGCTTTGTTACGCCGGTGGAACGACGAGTCGACGACGGCAGAGACACCAGACAAGGGGGCAGGAGAAGACGCCCTCACCTCACTAAGTTTTATCAGCAAGACAGCAAGGCCAGCCAGGGGCCAGGGCGCTTGCTCCGACCCGTCTGAAGAGATGGTTTCCAGACCCAGGCTGGCGGCAGTTCTCACCAGCCGGAGGTTAATAGGCGACGACCGACGAGCCGACGGCCAGGGCCGACGGCCGAGTCAACCGATTGCCTCGGCTCATCCTGCGTCATATGGTGCACCATTGGAGCAAAGATGGTAAAGCCGAACAATAGTTGGCCCGCGGTCACCCTCGCCATGGGCCCATGGCAGGGCCCACCGCATTGTCCCCACTTCCAACGGGTAAGGTGCGGCCTTTACTTAAAAAAAAAAAAAAAAACTGGTAAGGTGCGGCCATGCAGAGGCCTAATTGACAATTTGGGTTGACTTGACTCCCCTTGGTCCTTGCCCTTTCTGTTTTTTATCCTCACAAGAAGCACACCCCCCCAACACCCCCCCTCTTTTTTTTCATCAGAGTCAGAGCTGTATATATTACATATATATATATACAGTTTGTACTGGTTCGTTTCCCCTCGTCGAAAGAAAACTAGTAAAATAGTCTTCAAAATTTATCCTAAATTATGACATAGATGAATTCATTTTCACGTAACAGTGATCATATGTGTATCTTAGTATCTATCATTACTCTCTGTCTCAAAATAAGTTTACATCTCACTTATTGAGGAAGGAGTTGAACTTTTCTAAGCATGACTACATGTAACAGCACGGCGGTGAGGGTGGTTGGGCTGGGCGGGCGGCTTGAGGGGGGGAGGCGGCTTGGCGGCGTGGGAGGGGCGGCGGGAGGGGGACGGGAAGAGGGCGGCTGCTGAGAGAGAAGAGAGAGAGGAGAAAGAGTTTTTGCCCGTTTATTTCTTGATTGATGCAGTTAAAATGCCCAATTATTTATAGTCCTGACTGGACTTCGCTCACAAGCAAGACAGAGGAATCCTTATCGAACACGGATTCCTCTTTCCATCAATCAACTTCTAACTTTCCATCTAACAACTATCTATTCCTAAAATGGTAAATACTAGATTTGGAAGTTGGCGAGGACGTGGAAGGAAGGCGGCGGCGGCTAGGTAGTCGTCTCTCCTCCTGGCACGCGCCCACTGCCCTAGGGCAGGCCATGGGGCCCGCGCCGTTAGGGGCAGTGGCGCCCCCTGCGGGCCTCTTTCGGCCCATTCTCGTCGTCGACGATCACAGCCCGCATCTGGCGTGTGACATAACTCCCCCTTCTCCGCTCGCGCTTCCTCATGCCGAAATGTGACCCAGTCGTCGACGCCGTCCGGAGGTGTATTTGCCTGTGGTGGAATTGCCTCAATGAGGCCAACGAGGTGTCCTTCGAGAGGCTCGGCAATGATCATGTTGGGCCTTGTGCGCAGAGGAGCGAACTTGAAGTAGTAGTGGGGGTTGCCGTGTAGCCGTGGAGATGATAGCCAGTATCCCCGAAGCCAGAGGATATACCGGTGCTCCTGTGAGCTATGTCGAGTAGGGAGCGTGGTACCGACACTGGCATCTCGAAGCGAAGCATCAACCTTGGAGGTGCAGCGAAGTTGCGGACATGGTTGTGGATGTCGGGGCACATGGAGAGCGCAGGCGCCTCCATATAGTCGTCGCAGAGCGCGTCAGTGGTGATGTCATAAGGTCGGACATCGAGCCGAAGATGAAGGCGCCCCAGTCAAAGGCGTCCGGGGACAGTCAATGTATGTGAATCCTTGGGATGAGGCCGATATCGATGTCGTTGATGCGTGCAAGTAGGTAGCTTGCCTTGTTGATGAAGACGACCATGGCTCCTTTAATGGCTTGGCGAAGCAACCAAGGATGGCCCTCTAGGATGTGTGTGGGCATCCTTGAGAGTGACCCTTCCTCCGATGGGGGCCCGTGGCGCCCAATGCCAATAACTCCAGGTTGGCTAACCCCCCACGTCGAAGAACTGCAACAGATCAAGCAGCAAAGGTGATGCGGCTGGTAGGTAGAAGCGTCCGTTGAAGAAGATGAGGCCCTGGTACATGGACCAGGCTCTGGTGGCCTCACCCTCGTTGATCGTCGTGGCAATGACGCGGAGCTCACTGTCCTCCTAAACATCCTTGCGCATGCGAGTGAAGATGATATCTTCGGGGTCATCGTTGTTGTCGAGGGCATTCGGTAGACGGGCACGCTAGGACCTGTTCATCATGGTAGAGTGGGACTGTCAGGTTAAGAGTATATTTATATACATGAGGTTCCTGTACTCATCTTTTTCTGTATATTGCTCCGATGTGTTTAGAAATTATGGTAGTATTACTTAACGATGATTGTTATACATACGTACACTAATTGATGTAGCTTTGACTGTATCCAGAATACTTAGGAGTTATTTCTCTATACTTGGGTTAGACAACGTTAACATGCTAGATTGCTCTGAGTAAATTAGTAGTATTTTATTATGGCTGATCATATTTATTATACTTATCATTTATCCTTATCTTGTGACATATTCCTGTTTTGAAGAGAGTTTAACATTGGCTACATCTCTTATTCACTGCATGTAAGTGTTATCAATACTATAGATTATGTGTTTAGCCATACCTTCCCAGTGGTAGAATATAAATGAGAACCTACTCTAGGTAAAATACTACAATGGTATAATTATCTCTCCGCTTGCAGAATTATTCTTAGTTCATATATAATTCTCTTTATTTATTTCTGCCTAGTCATATAAAATGGTAGATTAGATTAATACCAATAACTATTTCTAGCTATATAATTGGGGATGACAACCTAGTTCTATGCCTAGGAGTAAAGGTAAGAGATAGGTGACAGTTGCTAAAGACAAGTTAATCAGTACCATACATCTCTTGGCGTTGTTAACTTAATGACGCTAAGAGATACCAACAGTGGACACCAATTTAGTTGATGGAGGTGGAGACAATGACGATTGTCAGTGAGCCGGAGCGAGCGTCGATGGTGGGGTAGCTGCCCATCCGGCCTCCATCATGGCCAAAAAGTGTTGCTCATACACTCGAGCGAGGGAGACGGCTGTTTCCCTCTCGCCTGAGTCAAGGCTGGTCGGTGCCGTCCATCTCATTTGAAGACCCGAGGATCTCCTTCCCGCATGTGGGCTTTTGCGGGTGCATCGGACGCCGATGCTCTCTCTCCGCAACCTCGGAGATTCTAGTGCTCACGTCTGCGAGCTTGTTGTCAACGTCGTCGAACTTGGCGTAGATGTTGGAGGAGAATTCTGTGAAGAGTTGCTTGAATTCGTTGAAGTCAGCCATTGGAGCAGCGTGGGGATCGAACTAGTCTCACGGATACAGCTGCAAGTGGCGCGAGGGGGGGTGGTTGGGCTAGCGGCGGCAATGGCGAGGGCAGGTAGCGGCGAAGCGGCTTGGTGGCGTGGGAGGGGTGGCGGCATCTTTGGGGCAGGGGGAGGCGGCATGCGCAAGCTGAGGGGAGAGAGGCGGCGACGGCTGAGAGAGGAGAGAGAGGGAGGAGAAAGAGTTTTCGCCTATTTATTTCTTGATTGATGCGGTTACAATGCCCAATTATTTATAGTCGACTAGATTTCGCTCACAAGCAAGGCGGGGGAATCCTTATCGAACACGGTTTCTCTTTCCATCAATCAACTTCTAACTTTTTATCTAACAACTAACTATTCCTAAAACAGTAAATACTAGATTTAGTAGTTGGCGGGGACGTGGACGAAAGGCGGCGGCGGCGGTTGCAGGGCAGCCGCCCCTCCTCCTGGCGCACCCACTCCCTGCACTAGGGCAGGCCGCGGGGCCCGTTAGGGGCCGTGGCGCCCCCTGCGGGCCTCTTCTGGCCCGTTCTCGTCGTCGACGGTCACCGCCCGCATCTGGCGTGTGACACTACATATATACAAAAAGTACTAATATTTATGAGGTATAATAAGCTTCATTAGATTCGTTGTGAAATATTTTCATATATAATATACCTATTGGAGATACAAATATTGATATTATTTTTTGTATACCTAATAAAACTTAAAAGAGTTTGACCCCTCGATAAATGAGATGTGTACTTATTTTGGGACAGGAGAAGTAATTCTACAATTAGACTCGAAATATAGTATGCACAATATCTACTCGCAAATAAAATTACCTACGACATTTGCTTTACTCCATGGTTTGTTCTAAAATTGCTAAAATACTTTATATTTTATGATGGAGGGTGTACTATATTTTTTATGTTTACCATCTATCAATGTGCTCCTCGCCTCCGTTATGAATTAGCAACTTTAGAAAATACGAGTATTCTGAAAGAGAGATAGGTACTAGAAATTGCGGTGAATGAATTTGGTGTCATACAACTATGAACTATCTAAAATTCCTTATACTTATTTTTTCTCCTGTTGTATATTTTCTAGTTAGCTAGCAACTTTATGAAACATGATCACAGGCTACATGCGTTCTAGAGTGTATTTAGCCATCATGTTTATCCTTTGCACCATACACTTTCAATCACCAAGTCTTGGGGCCAAGACACGTGGTCATTCTCATTTGTGACTAGCATAAGTTCAATACTTCCTATAAAAAACATGTTAGTCACACACTTTATTTATCAATCATTGAAACCCCACTATCTCCACAAATGGGCCTAGATGCGTATGCGTTCAGTGGCGTGATACGGGAGAAGTGGAATGGTATAGTAATACAAGTTTGGAAAGTCGAATATGCAATTCATAGGTATCGGAATGGAGAATGAGTCATAACAAGTTTAGAAAGTTAAATGTCCAATGTTAGGAAGCTAATTGTGCAATTTACAAGTGCTGTAAGTAGGATGATAACTTTGGATAAGTTTATAAGGAGATGAATGTGGAATTTGTAAGTAAGGGGATCATAATAAGAACACTAGAGAAGTTTAATTAAGCACCTCCAATAAAATTTACTCTTGCTTAGACATACCAAGTGCAATCCTCTGACGACAACCTAAAGGAAATTTTTTTTGTGATGGCGCGGAAATAGCGCACTGTGACCATTCTTACAGGTGTTGTGTCGGAAAAAGGAACTGTTCGGGCTATACAACATTGTGTAAACCAAAGAAAAATTCAGATTCTTTGTGAGGACACGTAAAGAAAGACTTTACTCGGAAAAGTAAAAGAGAAGCTGGTGCCTATCATATCAGCTTTATTAACAACTTTGGTAGTATCTAGTGAGGTCTTCGTCCCTCGGTGTTCACTCTTGAGAACATAAGTCTGTGCCCCCTCGCCGTTGCGAAGGTGTGAGATCCAGACATCCATCTTCATTTCTCCACTGTGATCGCGAGGTGCTGTCAGGGGCACCACTTTATGGAGGGTGGGATGTTAGGCACCTCAGGTTTAGTACCACCTTGCCAAGGCTAGGGGGCCATGACCACCTTATAAGGAAGAGCATCCCTCTCCCATCAGTCCGGGCTTTTGGGAGGAATTGGGCCTCTTGCCTTATAAGTGGGCCATAAGCGCATGAACGTCCGAACCTATGGGAGGTGGAGTGTTGGATTTGGGCACGAGGTTGCTAACAAATGGTATCGAGCCCGGGCACCACCTTATGGGGGGTGGCCCACCTTTTGGGGGGTGGGATGTCGGGGGCACCACCTTATGGGGGTGGGATGTCGGGCACCTCGGGTTTAGTACCACCTTGCCAAGGCTAGGGGGCCATGACCACCTTATAAGGAAGAGCATCCCTCTCTCATCGATGCGGGCTTTTGGGAGGAATTGGGTCTCTTGCCTTATAAGTGGGCCATGGCGCATGAGCGTCCGAACCTATGGGAGGTGGAGTGTTGGGCGGGCACGAGGTTGCTAACAAATGGTATCGAGCCCAGGGGGCACCACCTTATGGGGGTGGCCCACCTTATGGGGGGGTGGGATGTCAGGCACCTCAGGTTTAGTACCACCTTGCCAAGGCTAGGGGGCCATGACCACCTTATAAGGAAGAGCATCCCTCTCCCATCAGTCCGAGCTTTTGGGAGGAATTGGGCCTCTTGCCTTATAAGTGGGCCATGAGCGCATGAACGTCCGAACCTATGGAAGGTGAAGTGTTGGACTGGGCCTGAGGTTGCTAACAGGTGCGTTCCTCTGTCTGCTTGCCATGGATTCCTTGGTAACAACCAGGATTGTTATGGATTAGTTTGTCTTCTACTGATGGGACTGTTTTCCTCTCTCTCTCTCTCTCTCTCTCTCTCTCTCTCTTTTTTTTTTTTTTTTTTTTTTTTGGAGCTAACCGACTCTGTTTATTTAATACAGAAGTCCTGGTTTCAGATCTCAAATTCTTTCAGATCTCAAATTCTTCAGCCAGCATGGACCGAGGTTCTGGTATGATATTCTACAACTGCTTTTATCTTATATATTGGTGTTTGGCTGTCGTGCGTTGCTTTCAGATGGATTTGCTATTTTTCATAGCAGATCTGCGATTGCCACCATAGCTTCGCCTTGGGTAGCTGAATAAGGCATGCCCGACTCCCACCTTTCACCAATTACGTTCAGTTAGATGCGCGTCCTACATAGTATTACTAATTATTATTCTGTCATTTGTTGCAAAGCACAGCAGCAGTACTTGTATAGAACAAGAGAGCAGGGTGATGCTGACAAGCTGTTAAGGCCGCTAATTTCTCTGTACAGGAGTAGACGCATACAACATGAAGAACAAGCGCAACCGAACAAAGCTATCGTTCGAACTGATCAAATGTATTACAAATAATTTCTCTGAGGAGCTTGGATGCGGTGCGTTTGGACAAGTCTTCAAAGGTAAATAAAACTGATAAAACATTCGTGAAGACCATCGTTGTTTATTTGCATGTGCACCAAACAAATGGTGCTTATAGTTATTTATTTACTTATTTTGTTTGTTTCAAATCCAATCCATACGAGCATAAAAACAGTACAACCTTTAATTTGTACGAATAACTAAAGTTAATATTGAATAGGGAGTGCTGGAAGATGGAGAAGAGGTTGCTGTGAAGATGCTCCGTTTCATGGGCAATATCAATGACCAGCAGTTCCAAAACGAATTTGAAATCCTTAAGCAGCTCGAGCATCCCAATATTGTCCGACTAGTAGCGTTCTGCGATGAAGATCAGGAAGCATGTATGGAGTACAATGGCAAACTAATAGTTTGTTACAGGATACACAGGGCACTCTGCCTTGAGTATGTGCCCAATGGAAGCCTCGGCAAGCTCCTTAAAGGTTGGTGATTATGGTATTGCATTAATATATATTTTATCTGCCATTTGAATAAAAAATTAAACATTGAGAATATTGTATTTGCTCTTGCAGGTGAAAATCTTGGCAAGAACTGGCCTATACGCTACAAAATAATTAAGGGAATCTGCAAGGGTTTACAATATCTTCGAGAGGGGTTGGAGTGTCCCATTTTCCATTTTGATCTAAAACCGGATAATATACTGCTAAACGAAAAGATGGTTCCAAAAATATCAGATTTTGGTTTATCTAGGCTCATTGGTGAAGAGAATACCAAAAGGACATTGACTCCTCTAGGGACACAGTAAGAGTTATGCTCACATGAGAGTTTTTAGTCAACCGAAGTGTATATATTCCTTAATCTCACCTTACTTGTGTCATTAATGTTCTGTTGCAGTGGATACTTTGTTAAGATTTGTTGTATCCAGGTGGGAGATTATTATCTCGGTGCTTGTTGTGTCTAGCATAGTTGGGACTCGTGTATAATAGGAGTTGTTGTCTTGTACATCAAGTAGATAGATTGGGATTATTCCCTGAGTTGTAACCGTGCCCAACTATGCACGATTCTTGTATGCTACGGCAAGGGCCTGTTGTTGCCCATATATAAACATGCACCGAGGCCCCAATGGGGTATCTCGTTCCACAATCTTTACATGGTATTCAGAGCCCGTGTCCTTACGGAACGCATCCATGGCCGCTTCCTCTACAATCGCAGCTCCGCAGTTCTTCTTCCTCCCCGTCACCGAGAAGCTTACCAGGAGCAATCACGCCATGTGGCGGCTCCAGGTCCTATCTGCCATCCGAGGTGCTCAGCTTGATGAGTATCTTAATCCCTCGGCGGTGCCGCCTGAGAAGTACGTCGTCCCCAAGAAAGAAGACGGATCTGCCGACGAGAAGAAGGAACCTTTACTCAATCCGGAGTACACGAAGTGGTTTGCCAAGGATCAAACTGTGCTGAACTACTTGCTGTCTTCTCTTTCAAAAGAAGTGTTTTCGCAAGTTACAGCTTCAGCAGATTCAACGGCCAAAGTTTGGGCCGCCATCGAAGCTCTCTTTGCATCGCAGTCGAGGGCTCGGATCATCGCAACTAGGATGGCCTTGGCTACAGCAACCAAGGGGTCATCCTCCATCACGGAGTACATCACGAGGATGAAGTCCCTGACAGATGACATGGCATCTGCAGGAAAGAAGCTGGAAGATGACGAGCTAGTCTCATACATCTTGACCGGCTTAGATCTGGATTACGACTCAGTGGTGTCTTCCATCAGCTCCAGGGTGGAACCGGTCACGGTGTCGGAGCTTTTCACCCAGCTGACAAGTCATGAGCAGCGTCTTGAGCTGCGCGGAGGCAATCAGAACGCCTCTGCCAATCTGGCCGCAAGAGGTGGTCGAGGAGGAGGCAACAACAGCAACCGTGGCCGTGGTGGTGGCAGCCGCGGTGGCTATGGAAGAGGTTTCCAGAAGGGAGGCCGTGGCAATGGAGGCCGCGGCAGCAACTTCCAGCAAGGCGTGTTCTGCCAGCTTTGTGGAAAAGAAGGCCACACGGTGATCAAGTGCTTCAAGAGGTTTGATACCTCGTTCACTGGTGCACCCCAGAAGAGTGTCTCCTCTGCCACAACTGCATCCTATGGTGTCGACACAAATTGGTACGTCGACTCGGGCGCCACCGACCATGTCACAAGTGAGCTTGACAAACTCACTATCCGTGACAAATATTCAGGACATGATCAGGTGCACTCCGCATCTGGCACAGGTATGGAGATAGATCATATTGGCTCAAGTACTTTGCATACCCCATCTAGCAAAATCCATCTAAATAAAATCCTCCATGTTCCCAAAGCCAAAAAAAATCTCTTATCTGTTCATCGACTTGTATGTGATAATAATGCTTTTTTGGAATTTCATCCGAACCACTTTTCTATTAAGGAGCAGGGAACGATGAAGACGCTCCTCAGAGGTAGATGTGAAGGAGGCCTTTACCCCTTGAAGTCAAGTTCATGCCAGCCGAGTCCAAATAAAGAAGTCCTTAGTGTCGCCACCAAGCCGTCCATGTCTTTGTGGCATCATCGTTTAGGTCATCCGTCTAATAATATAGTCAAGCAAGTGCTTAGTCGCAATAGCCTTCCTTTTTCAGTTGAGTCAAATAAAGTCATGGTTTGCGATGCCTGTCAACAGGGGAAGAGTCATCAACTTCCTTATCCTAGATCTACTAGTGTCTCTACTAGTCCTTTAAATCTTGTATACTCAGATGTATGGGGGCCTGCACCCTCCTCTGTTGGTCGCAAAACCTTTTATGTGAGTTTTATTGATGATTACAGCAAGTATACTTGGATCTATTTGTTAAAGCATAAGTCAGAAGTATTTCAATGCTTTCATGATTTTCAACATCTAGTAGAAAGGCAATTCAATTGTAAAATTCTCACTATGCAAACCGATTGGGGTGGTGAGTATCAATCCTTGAACTCCTTTTTCAAACGTATAGGCATATCCCATCATGTGTCGTGTCCACATGCACATCAGCAGAATGGTGCTGCAGAAAGAAAACACCGCCATATTGTTGAAGTTGGGTTATCTTTGTTAGCACATGCCTCTATGCCTTCAAAGTTTTGGGATGAAGCCTTTACTACTTCTGTGTTCCTCATCAATCGACTCCCTTCCAAAGTCATTGATAATCAAACCCCATATGAGCGTTTGTTTAAATCTCAACCAGATTATTCCTTTCTTAGATCTTTTGGCTGTGCTTGCTGGCCAAATCTCAGGCCATATAACACAAGGAAACTCCAGTTCAGATCCAAACAGTGTGTTTTTTTGGGCTATAGCGACATGCATAAAGGTTTTAAATGTCTAGAACCTTCTTCTGGTCGTGTTTATATATCTCGCGACATTGTTTTCGATGAACATGTGTTTCCTTTCTCTCGCCTTCATCCAAATGCAGGAGATAGGCTTCGTGCCGAACTTGCTGTTCTTCCCAATTCCTTGGTCAATCCTTCCAACGCTTTTGGGGATGCTATTTTACTTGACCAACGTGATTCTAATACTCCATCTACTAACCCTGTGTCCAGTACTGCTGGTGTTGTGCATGATACAGGAACAGGTGGGCATTTATTTGGTGGAAATCGGCGTCAAAACGGCCAGGAACCTGCTGGTTCTCCTTCTGGCGACCAGCGCGCTACACAACAAGGGGGAGATACGCTGTCTGACGGCGCGACAGTGTCTGAATCAGCACCGGGATCGATGTTGGGTACGCCGGCGCAATCATCCTCGACTGGGTCTTCGACTGACCAGCTGTTCCCGGGATCTTCTACGGTGGAGACGACACAGCCACCTGCTTCGCCTCCGCACGACCAGCCCCAGACGGATCCGGTTGAAGGGGGCATGCAGCATCCTGTCCCCGAATCGTCTGCCGCTGGGTCATCTGCGGATGCTTCACCAGGTGGCTCTCCTGTTGCCTCACCTCGACACCAACAACCTCAGCGACCTTCTACACGACTTCAGCATGGAATCAGTAAGCCTAAAATTTATACGGACGGTACTGTGCGTTGGGGCATGTCTGCTGTGTCTGATACAGGGGAACCATCATCTGTTACTGAAGCTTTGCGTGATAAGCGTTGGGTTGCTGCAATGGATAATGAACATCAAGCTCTCATGAAGAATAGAACATGGCATCTAGTACCACCTCCCAAAGGCAAGAATATTATTGATTGCAAGTGGGTGTATAAAGTCAAAAGAAGAGCTGATGGTTCAATAGAAAGGTACAAAGCTCGGCTAGTTGCAAAAGGGTTTAAACAACGCTATGGAATTGATTATGAAGATACCTTTAGTCCTGTGGTGAAAGCAGCTACCATTAGACTTATTCTCTCCATAGCAGTCTCAAAGGGCTGGTCACTGAGGCAATTGGATGTGCAAAATGCGTTCTTGCATGGGATACTAGAAGAGGAGGTATATATGAGGCAGCCACCAGGATATGAGGATCAATCTAGACCAACATATGTTTGCAGGTTGGATAAGGCTTTATATGGTCTTAAGCAAGCACCCCGTGCTTGGCATGCTAGGCTGCGTGGAAAGCTGGAGATGCTTGGGTTCAAATCGTCAAAGGCAGACACATCTTTGTTCTATTACAGCAAAGGCCAGTATACCATGTTTATCTTGGTTTATGTCGATGACATTATTGTTGCAAGTTCATCATCAGATGCTACAAAGGCCTTGCTTAAAGATCTTGAGAGAGACTTTGCCCTGAAAGATCTCGGAGATTTGCATTATTTCCTTGGTATGGAAGTCAAGAGAAAACCAGAGGGCCTTGTTGTGTCACAAAGGAAGTATGCTGAGGATATTCTCAAAAGAACAAACATGATAAGAGTAAGCCGATAAATACACCTCTATCAAGTGTGGATCGGTTGAGTGCTGTTGAAGGTGATTTGCTCGGACCTGAAGACTCAACCAGATATAGAAGTGTTGTGGGTGCCATGCAATATTTGACCTTGACCCGACCTGACATATCCTTCGCTGTTAATAAGGTTTGTCAATTTCTTCATGCTCCCACAACGGTACATTGGAGTGCAGTAAAGAGGATTCTTCGATATATTCAAGGGACGGCTTCTCTTGGCCTCTTAATCCGCAAGTCAAGCTCTATGATGGTTAGCGCGTTTTCTGATGCCGACTGGGCTGGAAGTGTGGATGATCGGCGATCCACTGGTGGCTTTGCAGTTTTTCTTGGTCCAAATTTGGTGTCGTGGTGTGCAAGAAAGCAAGCCACGGTTTCTTGTTCCAGCACCGAGGCAGAATACAAGGCATTGGCAGATGCTACTGCTGAAATGATGTGGGTACAAAAATTGCTGGTTGAACTCAAGATACAACATCCCCCTGCAGCATGACTTTGGTGCGATAACCTTGGAGCTACATATTGGACAGCTAATCCGGTGTTCCATGCGAGAACCAAGCACATAGAGAGATTGATTATCATTTTGTGCGAGAGAGAGTGGCTCAAAGGTTGCTAGAGGTGAGACATATTGGTACTAATGATCAGCTCGCCGATGGGTTTACAAAGTCGTTGCCTTTAGCTAAGATGCTCAAGTTTAGAGACAATCTCAACCTTGTGGCAGGTTAAGATTGAGGGGGAGTGTTAAGATTTGTTGTATCCAGGTGGGAGATTATTATCTCGGTGCTTGTTGTGTCTAGCATAGTTGGGACTCGTGTATAATAGGAGTTGTTGTCTTGTACATCAAGTAGATAGATTGGGATTATTCCCTGAGTTGTAACCGTGCCCAACTATGCACGATTCTTGTATGCTACGGCAAGGGCCTGTTGTTGCCCATATATAAACATGCACCGAGGCCCCAATGGGGTATCTCGTTCCACAATCTTTACATACTTACCGCCGGAATTCATTAATCATCAAGTAATCTCAAAGGAGTATGATATATACAGTTTAGGTGTTATAATTACAAAAATAATCACGGGAATTACAGGCTACTCAGATGTTGCCGATATGGGTGCCCAAGAATTTGTTGAACATGTAAGAATATGTTATTTAACATTTTTCTATTAATACGTACTAGAGTTCGATTAGGAGCTTCTTATTGCACCAAGTTCGCATCACTGCTTTGTGACAGATGTTCATCACTCTTCAGCAATGCCTAAAATTACGTTAGTGATCTTTGTCATCTTTCAACCAAAAAAATGTTGCACTAATACATTTAATAGTCATTAAACTAATTTAATATCATAAATGCTAGTGTATTTTTTTTATAAACTTGGATAAAATTAGAGAGGTTTAGCTTCAATGAAACAAAAATACATTACTCAGGACGAATGGGTAAATTATAGTGCAGACTCTTCAATCTACACTGTGTAGTTTTGTACTAGACTTTTGTAGGGCAAGAGGCACATCTTCGGATCATCTATTTGTGCCAGTTTCATACAGTGTGTTATTATTAATTCACGTGTTCAAAGCCTAAACCCATATTTGCAATAGGGCAGGATTATGTTTTGTTGCGATGTACGGTTCCAATTTTCATTGATGTTAACTAACACTTCAAAACCTAAACTATTAAAATCATTTAATGTTGACCGAAAGCCATCTGAAAATCACTCAGAACAGCCTTGGGATCACATTAACTATCAAAACCGTTTAATTTTAATAAAGCATAGACAAATATTTTAAATGACGTATACAGTTTTGTCAATAAGAAATCTAAATATATAATTTTTTTTTCATAAATATAAAAAAATAAAGTATTAGATTAAGTCTATTTTTGCCCGCTCAACTCTCGCCAATTTGGCACCTCAGCTATCAATAACGTTGAATTTTGATCCTGGGGCAATTTTGAGTGATTTTCAAAACGCTTCAAGTCAAAATTAGACGGATTTGATAGTTGAGGTGGCAAAGTTAGACAGTTTTGTAGCTAGGGCTTAAAATTAGATAGAGGAAAAGTTTTTTTAGAAAGGACAACAAAGGCTTAGCCGCGATTTCTATTAGACGAAGTAAGAAAAAAGACAAATGCGTGTCCAGTGAATGAAAACTGGGCCCAAAACCATAGATAGAGGCAAGTGTTGATGGGCTAAAAATGGACTTATACTATATTGTTTAATTTTTTTTGGAGTTAATGAAAAACTCGATTTTTGTATTGCGAGAGGCTCATATTCGGCATCTAATGGTGCCAATTTCTTACGGCTTCTTGTTATTAATTCACTTGTTCAAAACCTTAACTCATATTTGCAATAGGGTGGTACTATGTTTTGCTGTCATGTATGAATCCAGTTTTCATTGATGTTAACTGCACCGTGTGTTTACTCTGTGTTTTGACTTCAAAGGTTCATGAGAACTGGAAAAAATATCTACAAGAGATACCCAACTATGCATCACTTGAAGTAGATTGTAAACAAGTGAAAAGATGTATCAAAATCGCAAGAAGGTGCATGGAGACTTATCGACATAAAAGGCCTACCATAAACGATATTATGAGCCAGTTGGATCCTATGGGAGATATTATTATACTTCAATCAGCAGAGACGACGGTATCTTATTGTTAATCTATATGTCGGTACATTAATTAATTAATTCAAATCTTGTCCTTGTTGTATGAAATTGATTGTCTGCAGACCAAGCGACATGACTGCAGGCTATCGAGGTCGAGGTCGAGGTCTTCTTCAAATATAAAAATGAAAAACAAAAATCCTCGAGCTACTCTATCAACCCTGAAATATAATGGATTTTTAGTTGTCTCGTACATCATAAGTTTCAGCATGTTTAAAATAATATTTACGATACTAAATGAGCTTAATTAGATATACGATTTCTCTCTTTTACGTGGTACATCATAATACTATTAATCTTCCTCCTGATTGCTATACCAATTCTGAGTGAAACAAATCCTTCAAAAGACAATATTCATATGTAGACGTACCATTAATATCCACTAGCAACTCAAATATAGTAATCGGGAGGACTATATGATGCGTCATTTGTTGTACCCATAATTTATCCTAAAATTGTTTAAATATTTTAAATTTTAGGTCTCCCATCGTCGCAGGATGGCGGTGCCACATCGGTATACACCGCAAGAACGGTCGGACGGGGAGACAAGATATGTAAGGTACGCAGAAATTCTAAAACATGCATTATGTGGCAACCTCTCTTGTTACTATATGTGCATTCAGCGGCATGCCAGTAACCAAATTCATCATGGGACTGCAGAACCGAAGCGGCGAGCGTACCACGTCGCCAACCAGTCAGGTCTATGCACAAGGATCCTAGCCGCATGCCAGTAACCAAATTCATCATGCGACTGCGAGTAACCGAATCGTCGCGCCACCCACGTCGCAAACCAGTCAGGTCTATGCACAAGCTGAAGCTGACGGACGTTGGCGTCACTCCGTTCACGTGCGACGGCTGCAAGGAGCCCGGTTACGGGCCCAGGTACGCGTGCGACTGCGAATCCTTGGACCTCCACAAGCGTTGCGCCCTCGCAGGGGATCCTCTGTTCGGTCTCCACACTCTGGTGCTTCCTCTGTTCGGCTACGGCAAGCAGTTCGAGTTCCGCTTCCTCCACGAGCCTCCGCCCCCTGCCGAGGGCAGGAGCAGGAGGGTCTGCGACGCTTGCGGCAAGGCAACGAGGGGTTATGTCTACCACTGCTCCGAGCAAGACCTGGACCTCCACCCGTGCTGCGCGTCCCTGCCGGACCGCATTATCCAGGACGGCCGTGCTTTTGATCTCCACCGGAGGGCATCGCGGCCGTGTGCCTTGTGCCCAGATAATGAGGGCCAACGCCGTTGGTTCTGGGCGTATCGCTGCCACGTGGACGGTGAGGCTGTAGACCTGCACGTAGCGTGCTTGAAGGAAACGGCTCGCCGCAGCTTGGAGGCCTGCTACAGTGACTGGCCGGACGTAAATGTCGACGGCATCCTTGAGAACATGTTTAGCAGCAGCATCAGGTTCGACAAGTTTGGTGAGATAGCAGGCACCGTTGCTAGCTTCATCACGGCGCTGGTGTTTGGGAAACTGATTGTCAAGCTGTAGCCGCACCTTTGCAGCGCACCATTTGTCTTCTGGGAATCTCGATGGAGCCAAAAACCACCATATGTACCAAGATGTCTGAGTATGTGAACACCAATTATTCCCTGCTGCTACTGTCTATATGTATGTACTATGTAGTGCATATGCACGGCACGGACTAGTTTGTTTAAGCTAGTAGTACACAGGTATGTGTTACGTATAAAAACCATTTCAGATGTAATGAATAAATATTAATAATTTTTTTACTAGCCAATTCATATTTATTATATAAAAATAATTGATCTTTGCAATGATACAATAGGTTAAGTCAACATATCTTGGTATAGTTCAAATATTTAGCCTTTAGGTGTATATATAGTATGTCGAATTGCTAAGTTCATATCTCTTTTGTTCGTACTAAAAAAAACATATATTATAGATATAAACTAGATGAGAGTATTTAAAATATGTCTTGCACAATTTCCATGAATAAATGTCAGAATGCACTTGGCTGTCATCTCCATTTCCCTACCATTAGACTTGCAGGCCGGGCGGGTTGTGGACAGTCCACCAGCCACTAAACTGATCACCAAGCTGTAAAGCAGGTTATGCGAGAGTCCGCCAGCCGCAAGGCTATGGCCGTGAATGCCCAGTGGGACTGGCGGACAAATGTTTCAAGCCCACTAACGTTCACAAGTAGGATGACCACGTACAACATAGCAGTTTAGAGAAAATGTCTATTACAGAGTACAACTTTGTACCACTTACGTACAGCAAGCACTGCTCAAGAAAATTCGCTTACAGTGATCAAAACTTGCGTTGTAACATGGCTGGACCGCCAAGCAGTCAAGCAGGTTGCAAATTCACTTACGTACAGCAAGCAGCCAAGCAGGCTGCAAAATTCACTTACAGTGGAAATGGAATTAGTCTGTTATTACAGAGTGCAGCAATTACAAGAAAGCAGTCTAGCAGACAAATTGTAATTTTTATTCATCTGAAGATAGTATGGCCTGAAACAAGAAAATGGCTATTAGCTTTTATGTGGTACCATTATCAACTCAATGAAGAAAGACTACTAAAATAGTATCTTCATTGTATTAAGGTTGCAGTCCAGCAGACAAGTTGAACCTGTGTTATGGACAGTTAAAATTTTAGGTCCAAGAGCAGCCTGACTATCGCTACCAAGTGCAACAAGAGAAACTTTTCGCTTGTCTTATCTCAGCCAGCCAGAAAATTGTTTTTTCTCTCAGAACAAATCAGCCGAAATCAGCCAGTTCAGCTTATCGCCCGCTTTTAAGTCTAGCTTAACGACGGAGCCACCCTAGGGGCGTAGTGGGGCGGCCGCCCCAGCTACCGGCGGTGTCGCCCTGAACCCCCAGACTCCCTCTTCTTCCTTAGCTCCGGCTGTTGAGTGTTCGAGATGTCGAGTAGAGGCTGCGACATGGCGACGAACGAGCCACGAGCATCGATGTCCAATAGAAGAAGATGACCGGTTCCTCTTGCTGGGCACTGCCGCACTGGACCTGGATTAGCCCAGCAAAGGGCCCAATTTGGTTCCCCAAATCTCCAACGCACCAACAGTCATCCGCTCAGCTTCCTTTCCGTCATCAGCATCGCCGCAGATGCGAACCAGCAGGCAGCAGCCCTCGGCCACCAGTCGTTAGCCGTCGCCATGTGCCGCCCGCTGCCACCCCACTCCTCAGCCGCCACCAACCCGCCACCCCACTCGCCGGCCGCCGCCAGGCACCAGCCTTGAAGCGCCCGGCTGGCCGCAGCCCACCACCGGCCGGCTGGTCCACTGCACGCCCGCTTCGACGGTGGGAGTTCTGTAAGTGTATTCTATAATATCCACTATTATTTGAGGGATACAATCAATATTGGCTAATTGATTTGCTATAATTTACAGGTTTACTCATTCTAAGTTTTTGTATTTTGCAATTTATTGGCTTAACTGATTAAGAACTATAGTTTGAGGTAACATCTTGTGTTCAGCATAATTTGTATGGTCATATTATGTGAATTTACGATACGATTTAGGCCACGTTCTTTTTCGTGTTAGAACTCGCCCCAGCTATAATTTTTTTTGGCTCCGTCGTTGGTCTAGCTGAACAGCTCGATACAGATTTTTCACTCGTGCCTGCACTATTTATCGCTATATTAATTTTTTTTGACGCCTCCCATCTGGATACAGATGTAGTATCTGCTCGTGTACAACTCACACCAACTCTACACACACCACACTCACACCACGTATACACAAGCAAATGGTGTTGGCCCTCACTATCTGCTACGTGGACAGCGAGGCGGTAGACTTGCACGTAGCGTGCTTGAAGGAAACGGTTCACCACAGCTGGGACTGGGAGGCCAGCTACCGTAAGAGGCCGGGCGCGGAAATCATCGGGTCCGAACGTTTGGACCCGAGACGTCATCCGAACATCATCCCGCGGGCGGCTCTTCTCTCCCTCCCTCCCTCCCTCCGATGGGGTATAGAATCGGCCGGCCGGGGGAGGCAGGGTGGCCAGGCAGTGGGGACGGCGACTGGCGGCCTTAGAGTCCTGGTGGCGGTTGGGGCAGGGGCGTCGCGGGGCGGCTAGCTGGCGAAGCGTGGCCATGGCGGCGGCGGCGGGGTTGGGGGCTGGGAGGGAAGAAGGAGGCCCCCTACCGCGCCGCGCAGGGGGGGGGGGAGAGGGAAGGAAGTACCTGAGCCATGCACGAGGTGGGCCGCGGACGAAGGTGTGGGCCGAGCGCGGGAAGGCGACGCGGGAAGATGAGTGATTATCAACAAGCGTAGTGTCTTGTGTTGAGTTTGGAACTAACTGAGGCATGAGTTGGGTTGTGTGACATATTTTTTGGCTTGTGTTGCACAAGTGCGGAGCTCAGAGGCGGTGGTCAACGGCGAGGCAAAGGTCAAGTAGGGACGTGCCGTGCGATGGACTGGGAGTGGCGAAGGACGGATGTGAGGTTTGGACCGAGGGACCAGGAGACCGGGTGACCAGCCGCGGTGGCTGACAACTGGGGACATCGACAAGTGCAAGTGTACATGGTGGAGTGACCGTGTTGACCGAGTCAAGACGGCGTCAAGCAAGTCAAGCAGAGGGACGCGTATGGAGTACGCTACTCACGAACGGGTTTGGTGGTTTGGGCTGCAAAACCACCGGTGGACAGTTTTTGGGTTTGGGCCTCAAAACCTGGGCGGAGGTTCCAAGGAGGAACGGGACGGTACGTGGCGGCATAGCAAAGCTTGCGTCGAGGCAAAACAAGACGGTGAATGGCGTGTGTCCGTCGGATCAACAAATCTTCGAGTTGGACCATATGCCTGCGTGTTAGGTGGTTCGCTCTAATTACCTAGGGGCAATTTGGGATTGTGTAATAGCCCTGATAAATAAGGGGAGGCTGCCTCAAACAGCCCTCACCTCTTGAGCATTTCATTTCTCTTTTCCTATGTTTTCCCTCCCCTTAGGTTTTCTCTCTAGATGTCCTCATATGATCTAGCCACTTCATCTGTGCATTTGAACCTGTGATTTGAGTGGGAATGGAGGCCTTAACTTCTTCGTGTCTTCCAAAATTCGATTTTTGAGCAGATTCTGTGATTCATGTTTTGAGTTCATCGTATTCTTGTTTTTCCCCTTTCCCTTCTTCTCACCTTCTTGCTTGGATCTTGAGTTTTGTGGCATCTTGATTCAAACCGTTTGTTCTGAGATGATCTAGGACATGAGTTGATCCCTTCCACCAAAGGATTTCATTTGATTCCTCATGAGTTCATAGATCGGGACGAATCAAGCTGTTGAGGTATTTTTTCAGTGCTCTTCACATGATTTAAGATTCCCGTTGTTTGGCTAATCTTTGAGCGATGATTTCTTGGGGATAGCTTACCCACTGCCTTGTGACCATCTGGTTCAAATTTGGTGGCAGTTGGTTTTGATTTGGGCGAGTTTCAAGCGATTTTGTGTTCATGGCGATTTTTGGGCTACTGATTTTGGGTTGTTTCGTGACCTGTGAACAGTGCAGGATTCATCCCGGACTGTCCGGCCATCGGGGTCAGTTTGAGTGCTTCTAAGTCTGCTCTACTCTCAGAACCGCGGACAGTTTGCCCCATGTTCCCGGACTGTCCAAGCTCCCCAGCGATGATAGCAAGCAGACACATCTCCGTCAATTCGGTTGCTGATTTTTGACCTACGGACTATCCAAGGTACTTTAACAGACTGTCTGTAGTACTGTAGGAGACTGTCCGCCAAACTGTAGCAGACAGTCCGTGGTACTATAACAGACTGTCCGCCACACTATCGCAGACAGTTCGCAGTTCTGTAGCAGTGCTATTTCTTTCGGTTCTTGCTCCGGTTTGAGTTCCATCTTTTGCGTTGGCTTTCTATCTATCCAGGGAACTTATCTAGGTGCTCTTATCAGCAGTTGGTTTGGATATTTTAGATTCAAAAACTTGCTTCTTTTCTATAGGAATTGAGTGTCCTATTTTCTGTTTCTCAATTTAGTGAGAGTGCTTCCCGGTTACATTGTTTCTCGATTGTTCCGCTATGCTTCTTGGTCATCACTAGAGGTACCTAGCCACTAGTTGGCTCGTGAGCATCTCATTCTTGATTGTGTTTACTTTTGGGGTTCGAAGTTGGGACAGTGGTCGAAAGTTCCGAAAAAAATTTGAGGCTCCCACTCACCCCTCTCTGATCATCATTTCCGGTCCTTGGTTCTCCATGTCTATAGAGTATTAATATAAAAGAGCAATGCTATGATACTCTCTTTACAGACTAGGTGGTAATACCTCAAATACATATGAGTCATTAGTTTTTTTTAGATTTTTTAAATTAACTCACGGCTGAGTCGCGTGGGCAAGGAGCAGGCTTCGAAAAGTGGGACGCGGGGTTAAGCAAGATCGGTGGCTGCCGGCGCAATCAAGGTGTTCGTCGATTTGTGTCTAAGACTAGACAGAGTGTCGGTACATGACGCATTACGTGCTTATCCTCAAATTTTGCCGGACCCACTAGCGGCATTTAGAAGCTCCGGGTTAGCTCAAGGTTATGGCGTTGTTCGGGGACGAGAGTTCGCTCGGATGAGAATGATGAGGGTGCTAGTATGAAATCCAGTATGTCGAGTGAGGATTATGTACTTGATGCGTGGCAGGCAGGCTTCTCGATCCATGAAATGGTAAGGGCTGATGCACAAATAATTCTGCTGGTTTTGAGTCACCAAAGTTTGGGTCGGTTGATCATGGTGCTGCGCATGGAAGACACCGTTGTTCGGTGGCGGTGGCAAATAGGACTGTTGATACAGTTGTGCAGCTAAGGTCCATACCGTACCGGTGAGCAAACCGTGGAAAGGTCCGCTACCCAAACTGAGAAAGTCAGCAAAACTATGTTTTGGTCATGTCTTGGTTAGGGATAAGGGAGCCGAGGAGAAAGTCACCAGAACTGTGTTTTATTGTGCCAGTGGATATAGCGTGATAGTAGCTTTCTGTTGGACCAGATGCACTTGCGTGACAAAAAGACTAAATACAAAAATATTTTTTTGGAACCAGGTCATAATGAAATATTGATTAAAATAAAAAAGTGTAAAAATAAAAAATATTAATAATAAAAACGCGTTGGTCATCGGCTAGTCGTCGCCTATTAACTTTTCTTGGTGGTGAGAACTGCGACCAGTGTGGGCGTGGGAAGTGGAAAGCGTCTCCGGGATGCTTATTCCACTGATTTTCTTTTTTTTTTGATAAAAAGCATAATTTTATTTAACAGCATAAAGCTGTGATATGGGAAATCCAATCCCAGTGTGCAGAGTTTGCAGCCTCCTTTAGAGGGCAGATAGATACAAGGTTACTATTGGTATATCGGATCGCCCAAGAATTAACATGTTGACTATCCAATAGTGTGGCCTGTTTGGCTAAATTATGAGCCCTGACGTTCATGTTCCTTGACACTTTGTGAACTCTGATGTTGGTGAATGAGGTATGGTCGATGAATTCCAGAATTAGGAATTTAATATTCCAATGAGGTGGCCGCTTCTTGTCTGTGTCATTGAGGAAAGAGACCAGATGTTGGCAGTGAAAGGAACACCGGGTTCTGAATGTTCGTGGCTATAATTAGATTGGCTGCTAGAGCCAACGCCGCTGCTTCTGCCATGAGTACCGAGTACCGACACTGTCGATTTCATCTTGGTTTTTATGTACATTTTTTTTGAAAGCAAGTTTTTATGTACATTGTGAACCTGTGTGCTTGCTCTGTATTGATGATAAAGATTCCAATCCCGGCTTGTCTTGGCAGTTGATCATTGTGATCAGGTGCAGTAGCTGCATCTGTGTAACATCTTGTACCTGAAAGAAAAATTGGATAGCGAACTTGAAAAAATGGAGGACCTGGTTGCTGGGCAGCATCTATCTGGATTCAGACCCGGTGTTTCGGCTCCCCTTCGTGTTGACAAGCAGTTGTCCATCTGAATATTGTTTTGAGCAGTACCTGCAATTTCAGATATCATACCTGGGCGACTTTTGTTAGAGCACCGATGAACAATACACAACGCGACACAGTGGAAACACACAGCAGTTGGGGCTGCAAAGCGGCACGTTTTCTTTGATTGAAGATCAATATATATGCCTAATTACATTGCTATATTAGGGAACTAATCAATCACTAAAACATGGAAAATAATGATCTTGGCATGTTCGTGATTGAGGGCTGCCATCCCAGCTCTCTGAACTTGCCATAAGCTACGCTATCTGCTAAAAAGGAAAGGGCTCAGGGCTTATGCTAACAATCTCCTCCTAAGCCCGTGAGCAGCTAAGCTATCTTTTTCATGCCGATCATGCCGCGGAGTTCCTGAAAACGAGTACGGCCAAGTGCCTTTGTGAGGATGTCACCCAACTGTAACTCAGTGCCCACAAACTCAACGTCGATCAGCCTCCTGTCACAGCATTCCCGGATGAAATGAAATTTCACATCGATGTGCTTGCTCCGGTCATGATGCACAGGATTCTTCATCAAGGCAATGGCAGACTTGTTGTCCACCTTGAGTCTCGGTGCGAGGACAGCTCCTCCGACGAGCTCAGCTAGCAACCTTGCCAACCAAACTGCCTCGCACGCAGCAGCGGCAGCAGCAATGTACTCCGCTTCGCATGAAGACAGAGCAACCACCTTTTGCTTCGCCGATTGCCAAGCAACCGGTCCACCAGCTAGGAAGAAGATGAGGCCACTCGTGCTTTTCCTGTCATTCACGTCGCCGGCCAGGTCGCTGTCAGAGTACCCGACCAGTTCCGGCTTGCCTCCGTTCTTCTTCCCGGGGTAGTAGTTCAACCCCCAGTGCAGCGTTCCCGCCACATATCGCAGCACCCGCTTCACCGCAGTGAGGTGCTCTTGCTGCGGTGCCTCCATAAACCTGCTCAGGTAACCCACCGGATATGCAAGGTCCGGCCGGGAGTTACACAAGTACCTGAGACTGCCGATCAAGCTCCGGTACTCGGTGGCGTCCACGCTCGGCGTCGTGCCCTCCTTGAGTAGCTTTAGTCTTGGCTCCATGGGGGTCGCACTGGCATTGCAACCACTCAGGCCCGCCTTCTCAAGTATCTTTGAGGCGTACGCCGTTTGCCGGAGTGAGATGCCGGCTGCTCCTTGAGTCACCTCGAGCCCAAGGTAATAGGAGAGCAAGCCGAGGTCACTCATCTTGAACGTGTTCAGCATCTGCTGCTTGAACTTTGCCACGGATTTAGCGTCTCCTCCAGTTATGATGAGGTCGTCGACGTATACACCAACGATCAGGCGACCTGCACCTTGACCGCGGGTGTACAGCCCATGCTCGTCGACGCAGCGCTTGAACCCGAGGCGCAGCAGCTCGGCGTCGAGCTTCTGGTTCCATGCTCGTGGGGCCTGGCGCAGTCCTTAGAGTGCTTTGTGGAGTCGAAGCACCTTATGCTTGTGGTCGCCGTCGATGAAGCCTGGAGGTTGCTGAACGTACACCTCCTCCTGGAGTTCGCCGTTCAAGAACGCCGACTTGACGTCCATGTGATGGACGCCCCAGCCGAAGTGCGCCGCGACGGCGAGGACCAGCCTCACGGACTCCAGTCGAGCCACTGGAGCATACACCTCTTCAAAGTCGATTCCGGGTCGTTGTACATAGCCCTTGGCGACAAGGCGCGCCTTGTGCTTGACAATGGCGCCGTGCTCGTCGCGCTTGACTTTATAGACCCACTTCAAGCCGATGGCATGGTGTCCGCGCGGGAGTTCCACCAGCGACCATGTGTTGTTGTCGCGGATCGACTTCATCTCCTCCTCCATCGCGGCAACCTAGTTGGGGTCGCCGTCGGCCTCTTTCAGCGAACGAGGCTCCTCCACACTCACGGCGTGGCTGACGGCGTGCAGCTCAGCTTCGGCGACATCCCGATGTGCCAGACCGGGTACGGCATCTGTGCCCAGTACATTGTTCAGCGTCCGGTATCTGTGCGCCACGTCCTCGTCATCATCTGCATCGAGGTTCGGGTCAGTGGAGAGCGGCGTCGCGAGCTCAACTTGAGTTCGACTCGCTTGCGGCGTCGCGGGCGACGTCGCGCGTGGTGACGCGGTCGCGGCTGGAGTCGATGCCACGCGAGACACTGATGCCTCGGTCGATGGATCCGCCTCGGGGGAGGGCGGCGCTGTGGCTGGCACCACTTCACGGCGCGGCTGCAACTCGTAGTCATCCGCGATGGTGAACGCCGGCTGATCGCCTGGGGCCGACGCATCCTCCCAGCTCCAGCGCGCCTCTTCGTCGAAGGTGGCGTCGCGGGAGACATGGACGCGCCCAGCCACCGGGTCGTAGAACCGGTAAGCCTTGGAACCGTCCTGGTACCCGATGAAGACGACCTTGATGCCCCGGTCGTCGAGCTTGGCGAGGTGCGGTCGCAGCTGCTTGATGTAAGCAACGCAACCGAACACCTTGAGGAAGTTCACCGGTGGCTTCTTGCCATGCCAAGCTTGGTATGGTGTCAGCCCGTTGAGTGCCGCCGTCGGAGCGCGGTTGAGCAGGAACACTGCAGTGTGGACTGCTTCTCCCCAGAAACGTCCCGGTACCCCGCGGGCACGCAGGATGCTCCTGGCCGTCGACACGATCATCTGATTCCGTCGTTCGACGACGCCGTTCTGCTGCGGCGTGTACGGCGCCGAGTGGTGGCGCTGGATCCCCTCACCAGCACAGTACTCCCCGAACTCCACCGAGGTGAATTCACCGCCATTGTCGGTTCTGAGGACCTTGAGCTTCTTGCCCGACTCACGCTCGACACGGGCTTGGAACGCCATAATCGCCGCCAGTGCATCTGCTTTGGAGCGCAGAAGCGAGAGCCACATGTACCTGCTCATATCATCAACGAGCAGCAGAAAGTAAGCATTGCCAGACGGCGTTGGTGGCGAGATTGGGCCGCAGAGGTCTCCATGGACCAACTCCAGCGCCTCTTGAGCTCGGTACTTGGCGGCCTTCGGGAACGGCATTCGCTTCATCTTGGCGAGGACACAATCCTCACAGACTTGATCCACATGATCAATCTGCGGTAGACCACGCACCATGTCCTCTAGCCCAAGCTTGCGGAGCGCCCGGAAATTGAGATGTCCGTAGCGCTCATGCCAGCGCCACGCCGTGTCTCCGATCCTTGCGGTGAGGCACACCGGCGCGGTGATGTTCATGTCGAGGAAGTAGAGCCGGCTAGGTGAGCGGTACACCTTGGCCAGCAGTTGGCGCTCCAGGTCGTAGAGGCGCAGAACGCCGTGCTCGATGTCGACCTTGAACCCGCTCTCATCCATCTGCCCAAGGCTGATGATGTTCGTGGTGAGGCGGGGGATGTAGTAGACTCCCTCCAGTCGGCGGTGTTCACCCGACTTGCACACGAAGAGGATGGTCCCCTTCCCTTGGATGTCCACCACCGACCCGTCGCTGAACTTGACGGTGCCGGTGACGTCGTGGTTCAGCTCGGCGAAGACTGAACGCGTTCCCGTCATGTGGTTCGTCGCCCCGGTGTCCAGCACCCAGCGGCGCGATTCCACGGTCTCCTCTTCATTGCTCAGGTGGAGGAGGACCTTGGGCTCGACCAGGTGGACTCGCCCTTGTGGAGCAACAGAGGGCTGCGACGACCTGTGGTGAGAGCATGGCACGGCTGGCAGCTTTACCTCGGTGTCCGCGGCGACGTACATAAGTGCGTGCTCTTCTTCCTCCGCCTGCGCGACATGTGTCGCGCCCTTCTTCTTGCTGCGACAGTCATTGGTCCAATGACCCGTCTTGCCACAGCTTTGGCAGTGGTAGCCGGGAGGTGGCCTCTTCCCACCGGGCTTCCCAGTGTTCGCGCTCTGGCCATCACGGCCATCGCGCGACGTCGTGCCTGCGGCGCCGCGTCCACGTCCGCGGCCCCGGTTCTTGCCACGGCCACCGGAACCAGATCCGCTCCCCGGAGTTCTCCTGGTCGTGGCGAGCTTTGCGACGGGCCTCCCAATCCTCTTCACAGAGCATGAGACGACCAAAGGAGTCCGTGATCTCCTTCGGCTTGGCGCGCTCCTCGAACACGCGCAGCCGCCCGATCACCTCTTCGATGGTGACCTTGTTCAGGTCAAGAAACATCTCGAGGGACACGGCGGCTTGCGTGAGCTTGTCCAGGACGACCTGCAGAAGTTTCTTTACTACCTCTGCGTCCTGGATGTTGTCGCCGAGGGAGCGAAGATTGGCGGCGAGCGAGGAGATGCGAACGCCGAAGTCGCTCACGGTTTCCCCTTCCTTGAAGGAGAGCGCACTGAACTCGCGGCGGAGCTGCTGCGCGCTGGCGTCACGTGCGCGTTCGTCGCCGATCCGTAGGTGCTTGACCGCTTCCCACGCATCCTTCACCGTGTTCTTCCTGCCGAGGGTGCTCCAGAGCTCGGACGGCACCGAGCGCAGGAGACCGGCCATGGCTTGTCTGTCGTCGTGGTACTCATCGTCATCGGGATCGTCGGAGACGCCGTCCTGGACGACATCCCAGACGCGAAGAGTCTGGAAGTTAACCTCCATGACCAACGCCCATTCCGGATAGTTTGTCCGGGTCAGCATAGGCCACGCGACGTTCGCAGACGGCCGCTCGACGATGCGCTCGACAACTCGTGAGCCGGAGCGATGACGACTGGGTGAGCGGCCGCGGCGACGTGGCGGCGAACGCGACGGAGGGACCTTCTTCTTGCCGGAGCTGTCACCGCTCTTCTCACTCTTCGCTGGTGATTGCGATGACATGGCTACGGCAAGGATCGGCTCTGATGCCAATTGTTAGAGCACCGATGAACAATACACAACGCGACACAGTGGAAACACACAGCAGTTGGGGCTGCAAAGCGGCAGCGTTTTCTTTGATTGAAGATCAATATATATGCCTAATTACATTGCTACATTAGGGAACTAATCAATCACTAAAACATGGAAAATAATGATCTTGGCATGTTCGTGATTGAGGGCTGCCATCCCAGCTCTCTGAACTTGCCATAAGCTACGCTATCTGCTAAAAAGGAAAGGGCTCAGGGCTTATGCTAACAACTTTGGCTTGCTTCCTGCACAATTACATCCCTGTATAACAGACTTGATGCAGCAATATTGTTTTCTGCAGTACCTGCAATTTCAGATATCATACCAGGGCGACTTTGGCTTGCTTCCTGCACAATTACATCCCTGTATAATAGACTTTATGCAGCAATATCACCTGAAACTGCATGGTGTATTTGATAAACTGTCCATTTTTTGTTATTGAATCTTCGATCATTCCTAGCCTTCCAGATATACCATAAAGTTGTAATGACTTGCTAAACCTGTACATCATTAGTGTTTGTATTTATTATGAGTGCCATTATTTCCTGTACTCCATCCTGTTCATCTGGTAAAAATGTAGTGCAGAGTGATAGCTTTGATGCAAACCAGACTGCTCTGGAGAAGCTGCAATGAAAAAATAGATGGGCATCATTTTCATTATTGTTACAGTTAGCACAAAGCTTACTAATTTTATTTGATAAGCGTCCAGCTCTCCCCCCTAGCTATTGCCCTTCTAGTCAGCCTCCAGGTGAAGGTTTTAAGGCATGGGGAAATGTTTTTGTGCTTCCATAATCTCTGAAGAACAGTTGAAGCTTGATCAGTAAGACTTCTTGATCCCTGCAAAGGAAGAACAATCGAAATATCCTTTCCAAGGTGGTTGAAAGCCTCTTTGGAGGTGCAAACACCTTTTGCTGCAGGCTTCCAGGTTGTAATGTCAGGTTCACTTGATGAGATTATTTGTAATTGGGTAATGACTTGTGCAGCTTCTTGACTAAACAAATTGGATATTAAATCTCTGTTCCACGTCTTTGAGTCCTGATTCCAAAGATCAGAGATTTTTTGCGGGATGGGATGTTGAGTAACAGGAAGATTCAGATGGGAGTGAATAGATTCCCAAAGAGTACACCAAGGGGTGGACCAAATGCTAGAGTTTCCTTTTTGAATTTGGATGGTACAGGTGTCATGAAGGATTTGTTTGACTTGAAGGACTGAGGCCCAGAAGATAGATTTGGTTCTGTTTGCATTAGCATTCCAGAAATTGGAGTTTGGAAAGTATTTGGCTTGAAGGACACCTGTTATGAATTTATCCTTGTTGGTAGCAATATCCCAGGCAGCATGTAAGATCAAGCTACGGTTAACAGTGTAAAGATCTCTAATTCCTATACCCCATTTTCTTTTGTTTGACAGATATCTTCCCATGAGTGATAGTGGAAAGAATTGGTCGCATTATCTTCTTGAATCCACTGCCCACCAGAAACGCCTAATGATAGAAGTGATCTTGGTCAAGAAAGTTTTAGAAAAAAGGACAGTGGACATGTAATATATAGGAATAGAAGCTAGAACCGAGTTTATATAAGTCAATCTACCAGCATGGTTTAGCTTGTTGGCTTTAATTGTTGTCAATTTAGCCCTGAATTTATTGATAATGAAATTGTAGGCTTTAGTTCTATCACTGTGCTTAAAAATAAGAGGGTGACCCAAGTGTATGGTGTTAGGGGAAAGATCAAGGACAGGGAAGATAGTTTTTATTTGTTCCTTAGTCCGTTGGTCAACATTTTTGCTGAACATTATTGAAGATTTAGAAAGATTTGGTGTTTGACCCGAGGCCTGGCAGAAAGATTGTAGGATAGAGTTAATGTTGGAAGCTTCAGCGATGGAGGCTTGACCACAGACGATAATGAGATCAGCAGCAAAAAGAAGAGAATGAATGCATGGGCAATCAGTGCCAAGAGATATACCTTCAATGTTGTTGGCCTCCATGCTGCTCTGAAGACATTTGGAAAGTTCATTGATTGCTAAGATGAAAAGATATGGAGAAAGGGGGCACCCTTGCCGAATACCACGTTGAGGATGAAAGTTAGAGGAAGGCTCTCCATTGACAAGAACAGACATAGTAGTCGTTGAAATGGATGCATAGGTCATATTGATGAAATGATCAGTAAAGCCATTCCTATGAAGGGCTGATACTATGAAGTTCCATTCTATCCTATCAAAAGCTTTAGCAAGATCTAGCTTAAGGGGAAAAAAAAGCTTTATGTCTCCAAGATTTGAGGTTGAAAGAGTGAATAATTTCTTGGGAAATAATTATATTGGAGGCAATATGTCTTCCTTGGACAAAAGCAACTTGTGAGGGATGAATGATGTCAGGAAGATTGTGTCTGACGTGATCAGCTAAAGATTTTGCAATAATCTTGTAAATTACATTGCATAGACTTATGGGCCTAAAATCTTTAGGAGTTATAGGAGACTTTGTTTTGGGGATGAGAGCAATGTAGGATTTGTTAATATTAGTTGGCAGATCAGCTGTTTGATAAAAAGAAGAGACAAGATTGTAAACATCATTCCCTATCCAGCTCCAGGAGGCTTTATAGAAAGCAGCATTAAGACCATCAGGGCCCATTAAGACCATCAGGGCCCGGATCTCCCATCTCCACCACCGGATCCACGATGCCCTGATCCGCTGGTGGCGGCATGGCCGTGACGCGGCATGCGCGCGCAGAGGCGGTCAGGCGTCCGGCTCGCTTGGTTGGGGGCTTGGTCTGGGCGTCCCTAGGGCAGGGGGCGGCGCCCATGCTAGTGTTGATTTCGATATTCGCAATGGGCAACTCGTCCGTGGTAATTTGCAAATACCAAGGCAAGAGTAAAAACACTGGACAAGTTCCAGAACAGTGAGTAAAATTGATTCTTGCGCAAACATACAAAAGCAACCCTCACACAACTACCTAAAGTTTTTTTTTTTTTTTTTTTTTTTTTGGTAACGGGGAAATAGCGTGCGACCATTGTCACTGGTGGTTGTGTCGGGGGAAAAAAAAAACTGTTCGGTCCGTAGACATTGTGTAAACCAAAGCAAAATTCCGAATCTTTGTGAGGACGCATAAAGAAAGACGTTACCCGGAAAAATAGAAGGCAAGCAGGGTGCCTGTCACCTTTATTACGAGTTCGGTAGTAGCTGGTTCGGTAGTAGCTGGCGAGGTCTTATGTCTCCTCGGTCTTCACAACATAAATTCTTCGCCCCCTCGCCGTGTAGTTGTGAGATCCAGTCATCCATCTTCAGTTCACTGATCGCGAGGTGGGTGCCTCCTTTATCTGCTATTCTGCTTTTCAAGGTTAGATTGCTATGAATTAGTTTCATCTTCTACTGATGGGACTTTGTTTTCCTTCCTTTTTTTTCTTTTTTTGAACTATAACCGACACTGTTTTGCTTTCAGAGTGGTATTCCTCGAGTAGATCTACAATTTCGTTTCTCACCAGTAAATCTGCATTTTTTCAGTCCCGATGTGTTTTCAGTTTTCACCACTAGATCTCTTTTACATTTCAGTTTTCACCAATAGATGTGCCTTTTCTTTTTACCTTTCGGTTAGGCTAATCATTTGTTGCAAAAGCAAGAGCAGCGGTATTATAAAACAAGAGGACTTAAGGCTGCGAATTTGTATGTACAGGAGTGAACTCACATATAACATGAATAAGCGCAACCGGACGAGTGACAACAGTCCAAGTAAGCTACCATACGAAATGATAAAATGTATTACAAATAATTTCTCCGAGGAGCTTGGGCAAGGTTCGTTTGGAAAAGTCTTCAAGGTAAAACTATACATTAAATGGTTCTTATATATGCATGTCGACAAAACAAATGGTGCTTATAGTTATTTATTTTACTTATTTTATTTGTTTCAAATCCAACCCATCCGAGCATAAAGGTAATACAAACTTTGTATGCGTAACTACAAAGCTAATTAATAATGAATAGGGAGTGCTGGAAGATGGAGAAGAGATTGCTGTGAAGATGCTCCGTTTAATGGCTGATATCGATGGCAAGCATTTCGAAAACGAATTTGAAATCCTTAAGCGGCTCAAGCATCCCAATATTGTCCAACTAGTTGGGTTCTGCGATGAAGCTGAAGAAGAGTTTTTAGAGTACAAAGGCAAACTAATAGTTTGTCAAAGGATACACAGGGCACTATGCCTTGAGTATATGGTGAAAGGAAGCCTTGGCAAGCTCCTTACTGGTTGGTGATTACCATATTGCATGAATATTTTGCCTGCAATGTGAATAAAAATTATTATTTGAGAATTTTGTGTTTGCTCTTGCAGGTGAAAATCTTGGCAAGAATTGGCCTACACGCTACAACATAATTAAGGGAATCTGCGAGGGTTTAAAATATCTTCGAGAGGGATTGGAGTTTCCCATTTCCCATTTTGATCTAAAACCAGATAATATACTTCTAAACGAAATGATCATACCAAAAATATCAGATTTTGGTTTATCTAGGCTCATTGGTGAAGAGAATACCAAAAAGACATTGACTCCTCTAGGGACAGTGTAAGAGTAATGCTCAAGTGGACAGAGTTTCTAATCAACCAAATTATATATAGTATTCCTAAATATCACCTTACCCATTTTTAGATAATGGAATATCACCATCTTACCTATGTCATTAATGTTTTGCTGCAGTGGATACTTACCTCCGGAATTCATCAACTATCAAGTAATCTCAAAAGAGTATGATATATACAGTTTAGGTGTTATAATTACAAAAATAATCGTCACTGGAATTATTGACTACTCAGATGCTGCCGATATGGCTGCCGAAGAATTTGTTGAACATGTAAGAATATATGTTATTTTAACTTTTTTCTATTAATACATACTAGAGATCCATTAGGAGCTTCTCACTGCACCAATTTCGCATCACTGCTTGCGACAGAGTAAAAAAATGCTATTAGATTTGCCATTATTAGTTTTCCATATGTTTTATTGTTCTTTTTTTAAAAGCATTACTTTAAGTCCTCTGCTTAAGCACGCAGCCTGACTTTATTATAAAGTTTTCAGCTATCCAGCTGCTATGGAAATCAAACATTAGAGCATCTCCAAGAGACTCTTCATATCATTTTTAATTTGTGGGAATATAGATTTTGGTAAAAAAACCCTCCAACGGCCTCTTTTTGGATATTTAAATATAGATATCTTCTATTCTGGATTTCTCGCTAATCAAAAATGGAGAGTAAGGATAGCTCTCGAGACTGCGAACAAGATATAAAATAGTTGTTGAAGAGTACAAAGATATAGAAAACGATTTTTACTCAAATGACTCCTGAATATTCAGAGAGTGGAGTTTAGAAAGACTCTTGGAGATGCTCTTACATGAAAAAAAAAAAAAAAAAGGTAAAGGAAGCCACGTCTACCATCATTTTGAAGCAAAAAAGAATAATAATTAAAAAATAAATTGCAACGCCAATCCTAAGGATGCTGAACAAATGGTATTGCCCTTCATCACTCTTCAACAATGCCTAAAATTGCCTTAGTCTTATTGCCTTTCTCATCTTTCGACTAAATACATCTAGAATACCAAATAAGTTTTGCACCAATACATATATTTAGTAGTCTTTAAACTAGTTTAATATCGTGAATGTTAGTGTATTTTTTATAAACATGTTCAAAATTAGAGAAGTTTAGATTCGAAGAAACAAAAATACATTACTCCTTTGGACGAATTGGTAAATTATAGTGCAGACTCTTCAATCTCTACACAGTGTGCTTATACTAGTTAGAATTAATGAAAAAACTCGAGTTGTGTAGTGCAAGAGGCTTATCTTCCAATCATCTAGTTGTGCCAATGTCCTACAGTTTATTGTTATTAATTCACGTGTTCAAAAGCAGAACCCTTATTTGCAATAGGGCAGTACTATGTTTTGTTGCCCTGCACGGTTCCAGTTTTCATAGATGTTAACTGCAGCCTTGTTTAATCAAACAGATTGTCTATGGTAGGTCTGTCGGACGAGGTTTACGAGGATGACGCACCGACCTGCAGCCTTACCGTATCGCGAACTAGTCAGGTCTAAGAAACAGAAATCCACCACTATGCACAACGATCTTCCGTCGGAGATCTGCCATCCCGCCCACCCGGAGCACAAGCTGAAGCTAACGACGGACGCCGGCGTGCCGTTCCTGTGCGACGGCTGCAAGGAGCCCGGTTGCGGGCCAAGATACACGTGCGATAGCAGCGGCGAGGACCAATCCTTGGAGCTTCACAGGCGTTGCGTCCTTGCAGATGATCCTCTCTTCGATCTCCGCACTCAGTTGCTTCCAATCTTCGGCTATGGCAAGCAGTTCGAGTTCCGCTTCCTCCTCCACGAGCCTCCGCCGCCTGCCGACGAGGGCAAGAGGGTCTGCGATGCCTGCGGCGAGGCCACGCGGGGTTTCGTCTACCACTGCTCCGGGCAAGACGTCAACATCCACCCGTGCTGTGCGTCCCTGCCGGACCGCATTATCCAGGACGGCCGTGCCTTCGACCTCCATCGGCGGGCATCGCGGCCGTGTGCGTTGTGCCCAGAGAACGAGGACCAACGCCGTTGGTTCTGGGCGTACCGCTGCAACCATAACGGCGATGTGGCTGCCGTTGACCTGCACGTTGCGTGCCTCAAGGAAACGGCTCGCCGCAGCTGGGAGGACGTGGGTGACGGCGTCTTGAATGGCGACGGCATGCTTGAGAACAAGTTTGGCGAGGTTGCAGGGACAGTTGCAAGCTTCATCACGGCGCTGGTTTCAGGAAATCTGATTGTCAAGATGTAGCCGCCTTTGCACGGCACCATTTGTTCCTGCGAATGTCGAAGGAGCCAAAAGCCACCGTCTTGTGTGAACACCAGTTGTTCCCTGCTACTATACTGTATCTGTATTTATGTAGTGCATATGACCGGCACGGGCCAGTTTGTTTAAACTAGTAGTACACACGTATGTGTTACGTATAAAAACCATTTCAGATGTAATGAATCAATATTAACGATTTTTTTACTAGCCAATTCATGTTTATTATATAAAAAAATAATTGATGTTTGCGGTTAAGTCAACATATCCTGGTATAGTTCAAATATTTAGCCTTTAGGTGTATATATAGTATGCCGAATTGCTAAGCTCATATCTCTTTTGTTCGTACTAAACAAAACATATATTATAGATATAAACTAGATGAGAGTATTTAAAATATTTCTTGCTCAATTTCCATAAATAAATGTCAGCATGCACTTTGACTATGCGAGACACTGAGAGTACTAAACTTAGGCACCCACCTCCGGGAACGGAGTTGCGCAATGGCAGATGGACCGATTTGTAGCCCGGCAACAGCCGCCTTCTCTGGTCCGACGGAATACAGCAAGCTTCCTTAAATTTGCACTTCCGAGTGAAATGAACAAGTCTATATATCAAATTCCAGGATACGCCAAAAACATATCATCTTCCATATATACGGCATAGAACCAGAAATTCAGGAAAGGACAGCCATATATATTGGTCGATGTTTAAGTTGGAATATTAACCTATTCCCCTTCGGGATGGCCAGAGTTTGAGTCCCTCTTTGTGACATTTATGCCACATTTGATTGGAGGGAAAAAAACTCCCTCATCTGCTCCACACCAAAGCATAGGCCTAAGGCTAATCCAGTCTCACGGGAGTTACGGTACCGCTATGTATGGGTGGGGCAGGGGTTCAGGGGTTTTCTCGACCTGCATAAGAAGATCTTATTCTTAAGAAAAATGCCAGAGGACTATCTTACTGAAGGACCGAAAACGGCGACCAGAGGGGGGGGTGAATGGGAGCCGTAAAATTTCTCGCGACACTTTTTCGACCACTGTTCCAAAATCACCGCAAACCCGAAATGCAAAACCGCGATGCCCTCGACCCTTTGAGAGGGTGGATGTTCCCTAGGAACACAGCGGGACACCACCAAGTAAATGACACCCACACCGAATTAAGAATCTAAGAATAAGAAACTCAACTCCTATTGAGAAGAAGCGAGTCCCAAATCTAAAATCTCTGACCCACCAAGTGACAAGAGTACTTAAATAAAATCCTTAGATCGGTGAGAGGCCATCATAAAAATCTGAGTACAAATTGGATGACCGAAACCCAAAATACCCTAGAACCAAGAGCCAAACTCAAGAAAATCAAAGCTGAAATTGCACTTGGCTTGCTGGACGAGCACACAAGGTACTACTAGATGAGTACTGTAGCAGCGTCCTGTAGCTACACTAGCAACGAGCACTGTAGTGCAGCTTGTTCACTGCGAGCATGCACTTCGGCAAGAACAGGACAAGCACTGCCTGCTGCTCGCTGGGTGAACTGTTCGCACGATCGATCAACGCAGGAAAGAAAAGCAGGCAGGGCTGCACACGCCTGTGATCAGTAAAGACAGAATGACGAACAGAGGGGACAAGACCGCAGGCAGGACTGCACACGCCTGCGTCCAAACCAGCAGAGAGCACCGGACTCAGCAGCAGCGTCCGGTCCAAGGAATGGAAAACAAATCGACGGACGCACAGGGATTGGACGCGCTGGTGGCAAAACAACAGCGTCCGGTCCAACTCGAACAGACCACGGCGACGCACGAACAAAAACGAAAGACAGGCACGGAATCGAAGAGAACTCGACGACCACTCGATGAATCGATTCCTAGCTTTGCACGGATGAAATTCAGCCTACTTCGAACTCATCCTTAAGAAATCATAGCCTGGGACTCACCTAAACTCTGGAAAATTCGGATCGAAGCCAAGAACGAAAATGGGGAAAAACGAGGAACATAGGCCAAAGCGTGAAGAACAAAACCAGAAATCGAATCCCGGAGGACACGAGGAGGCTAGGGCCTCCATTCCCGTAGCAATCTTTTTGGTTCTTACACAAATTCCTGAATTTGTGAACCTCTCTCACTAGAAAGGAAGAAGAAAAAAGCAAAATGGGAGAGGTGAGGGAGATGGGGCTCCCTTCACCTTACTTATCGACTGGACTTATTTTATTTTTCCAGTTTTGTCCTTACATGATACCGAGCGTACTACCTAGCCCAAGAACATTGTAGTATAACTCCACCGAGTCGGACAGATATTTTGATCTGACGGCCACCGCGCCTTCTCACCGGTAGCTTCACCTCGACGCGACCTCCCGATGCCGCCACGTGTCGTCCGTCCGCCTTGGGACCTCCGCCAGGGTTTTGTGGCGGAACCCAGAAACTCGCCGGTGGTTTTGAGGCCCAAACCACCGAAACCCGCCACCATTGGTTTTGAGGCCCAAACCAACAAACCGGCCCATGTCCTTGCACTTGTCGAAGCCAAGTGCCAGCAACGCGATCCCGACCGGCGATTCCGGGTCCCTCAGTCCAAGTCTCGATGCGTCCGCCCTTTCACCGCTCCCGGTCCATTCAGCGCGGCCCGCCATCACTTGGCCTTCACCTCGCCGTCGGCCACCGCCTCCATGCTCGACACCTGTACAACACAAGCCAAGGCACATGTGGAACTCGTGGCTTTCACCACCGTCAGTAGCACCCCATCCGAGATGCTAGTAGTTGAATCAATCACTCATCATCACAACTGAACCACAAGTATAAACCTTGTGTTCGCACTTACCCCCGTGAGTCAAGTTTTTTTTTTAAAAAAAAAAGTAAGGTCAAGGGTTATCGTGCCCCTATCCAAATTGTTGCTGAATAATCTTGCAAGCAATCACGCCGCTGGGCTTGCCGATCGATCGTCTCTAATTTGCAACTTGTCCGCTGCCGAGACAAGAAAAGCTGCCGTAAGAAATGATTAGCCATGAAACTATTATATCCAGTTAGGCAAATTGAGCAGATATGCATTCAACAGCAGCAGGAGTATACCATTCCCCAAATTCCATGAAGCTTCTTGATCTCTTGAGGTCACCTGCCGGCTGTGGCGGTTCTGTCGCCGCCGTTGCCGTCTGCGCCTTGCTTCTGAGCTTTGACACCTATTTCATTAAGTTGATGACTGATTACAATTCTGTTTAATTGAAGTCTGGTTTTAGTCATAGCACTGTTACGTTATATTAGATGATTATAAATGATAATTAGAGGTCTGTTTCAGGCTCCTATGTGAGCGCTGGAGCCGTGTGTGCGTGCCACAAAACGCTTGCTATGCTATCATCTCAGGGAACATCCGCTTGCTGGGTTGCCAGGATCGTCGGCGCCAGAATCGTGGAGGAGGCCAAGTAGGCCAACGACTGCTTGCTGTGGTGCCATTGAGTGCTGGAGGCGCACGGTGGATGCCATGGCTGGCTCGACCAAAAGCCTCCGATTTACTGCCATCTCGGTATGCTCGTGCTGCCAGCGGTTGTGGGAACGCATCCGTGGGTGGCGGGCACCGGCGTCAGGTAGGAGGATGCCAGCGAGCCGGCTATTCTGCCGCTTGACGATTCGAAGCAGAGACAGAGAAGGAATCAGAAATCCCAGTTTTGCCCTACAGTACTAAAAGAAATTGCCGATTTATCCTTACCTGAAAAATAATAAAGTATTGGTCTCACCTACTATTTTGGTACTAGCTCCATCTATTCTAGTACCGTTTCTACAATTTTGGTACTTTCATATGGAGACCTCCTAATTTAGCACTGTCTGATCTTATCCAGTGAACGGTCTATATTTTTTTCAACTATTGTAAAATTTCTCACTCGATAATGGGCAGTAGAGCATGCATGTGGCGTAGTACCTCCGGGAATCTGGGTGTTGGCAGGCTTGGGTTCTTCAGAAGCAGTCGCCTGTTGCGGCGCGTCCGCCTTGCTCGCCGGCCGGCCGATGAAGTAACCTGTGTAGGGGTATTACATGTTTGTAGCAGCACGGCAAAGGAGCGAGACAGTGAACTTCGCCCATGATTGATGTGATCGATAAGAGCATCTTCAAGAGTTTGCCAAAATTTATTTGGCAAATCTTGTGATTTGGCATCTCTCTAAAATATATGGCAAGTGAAAAAAAAACTCTCTCCAATAGTTTGCCATAATTCAATTGCCAAACACAGATCAAACTTACATTAGGAACCCGAGACAGAAATAAAATTATGTTTATAGCCTTCCACCTCTTGAAAACTTACATCAGAAACCCTGAAGCAGAAACAAAATTGTTTTTTACCCTTTCCACCTCTTCTAATACGGTCGGATGCGCGCGAGGAGTCGAGCGGGCGCGGAGGCTCTTTTTCCTAACTTGAGATAAATGGCACCCTGAGATGGAGAACTGTTAGAGAAAATTTTTTCTGTTACCAAAAAACTAAGAATAGCAATATAAGATGAGGAACTATTGGAGATATTCTAATGTGGCCCAACAACAGCGGCCTCCACTGCTAGGCCGGGGGGGGACGACGACCGAGACACACGGAAAGGAGGAGACGCCCTCACCACGGCCTTGTTTAGTTCCATGCAAGTTTCACTGAAAGTTGCAAGTTTTTCCACTCTCTCTCCATCACATCAATTTCTACCCGTATATATGGAGCATTAAATGTTAGTGAAAAAAAATAACTAATTACACAGTTTTGTTGTAAATCACGAGAGGCGAATCTTTTTAATCCTAGTTGGGCCACGATTGGACAATATTTGCCAAATACAAACGAAATGCTACAGTTGTAACTTTTTCTGACACTTTTCATCTAAACAAGGCCCACGTTTTATTATCACCAGGGCGTGCTCCGACCCCGTCAGAAGAGATGGTTTCCAGACCCAGGCTCGCGCGGCAGTTCTCACCAGCCGAAGGTTAATATTGGCGACGACCAGGACCGGCCGAGTCAATGGATTCTCTCGTCTCATCATGCCATTCATGCATCATATCGCGCACTACTTGAGCAAACATGCCAAAGCCAAACAATAGTTGGCCCGCCGTTATCATCGCCATGGGCCCATGTCAGGGCCCACTGCATTGCCTCCACTTTCAACTGCTAAGGACATTTTTAGTGGGAGCTTTATATGATGATATTTTCAAAATTGCCGTGGCATATAAAATGAAGTTAAATGTGGATAAAATGTTCACCCTCAAGATTTTTTATTCTATAGTTTTATAGATATTTAATATCAACGGACTCATATATAATTGATAATTGTACCGAGAGAGTTTAATCTAGATGAAAGTCATCTTCTCTCAATTTTTTTGAAAAATTCTAGGGAGTTAGAGCAACCACAATATATTTGAACAAGTAGTCCATATGAGTGGGTCCAGGGACAGTAGTTTATAACTATTTCTATCTCTAGAGTACAGCCGACCAAAATAAACTATTCATATCTCCAAACAATAAAAACACCAGACCACAGTCTAGCGGCACACGAGGGAGAGAGGAGATGGAGAAAAAGTAATGTTTTTTCTGTTCTTATATAGTGGGCACAATATGTACGTAGTGCTGGCTGCGACTGCCCAAGTGGCCCAGACCTGTATTCCTTTTTCACAGCTTTCTCCAATGCTTCCACTGTTCCCCGACACCCACGACCAAGTAAAGCACAGCTCGGGCAGGCGGCGATCCTGTGTCGTACTGAAGCTTGGGAGCAGGCCATGGCGTCTTGGCGCAGCCGCAGCGGTAGCGGCGTAGAGCACAGCGTCCACGTGCTCGCTGATGGTGGCGCCGGACGTGGGCAGGGACAGGTCGTAGCCACGCCAGAAAGGCGGCTGAATTGCTTCCTACGCTGCGTGGCGCTGATCGAAAGGCTGGGCAACGCCCTCGGCACGCTGGCCTTCACCTGGGCAACCGTCGTCCTGCTGGGTGGCTACCCGACGGTCCTTCGGGGCGACAGTGATTTTTGGTTCGCCACCACCATGTTTTTCCTCGAAGCTTTCAGGTAGTAATTGCCAAATATGTGTGTATAGTATATATAGATAGATAGATGGGTTAAGTAAAACTTGAAACATAACCGAGATGAAACCAAACTAGAACACAGTGCCACGAATCCCCTTTATGCCTAATGCCTGGTATATATCTGCAACAATTTTCTAGTACTACTAGTACAAGCCTACGGAAGTAAAACCCATAAAAAAACCAGCCTCTGTTTAGTAGTAATGAATAGGGTTTCCTTTATCGGCCGAAATTCACTGAAACTTTCAATATTTCTGTTCTATCCGTGTGGTCCTATAAAATTAGATATCGGTCAATTTTTTTTTTGGGGTTTTCCCTTCTCCCACTTGGAGGGCCCAAATTCACCCGTGCAACAATCTCGCACTTATAATGTTTTATTCTTGTTTTTATCTGTGAACAAGTGATGTTTAATAGTTTAGAAATAGTTTCAAAACAATTTCATTTTTATTGAATTTGGTCTGATATTTTCGATACATCTTCACTACTATGAAAAGGATTTGGAGCAAATTATACATTTTTTTAGGGGCGGCTATAGTCCCCAAATCAGGTGGGTTGCTGGTGTATCAGCCACCCCTACAAATGGCTTGATTTGAGATAGAAGCTGAATGGTAAAAATAAAATACTAAAATTTGAATTTTTCAAAAAACCTCAAGCGGAGAAATGACTGAAATAAAAGTTGTATATCTCGAAAAGTTATAGAACTTTATTGTTTACAACTTTGTTTCATTTGAAATCATTTATTATTTCAAAATATTGTTTGAACTTCAGTTTCTGACTTGTCAAAAAAAACTCTGACTTCTCTTTTTAATCTGTGATTAAAACTAGTAACTAGTCTTTCTCCCTTATGCTAAATTTAAATTTGATGATTTTTTTTCTTAAAATTTTCTAAAATCATGCTCTTTTGGTGTTACATCTATTAATTTTGTTACATTTTCATGTGACTTTGTTTTATCAATTGAAAACTTGAATTTCAAAAAATGGCAAATTGAAACAATATTTTGAAGCAGTAAATGATTTCAACCAATAAAGTGATGAACATAAAACTTGTAGAACTCATCAAGAACTACAACTTTTATAATGGTCATTTTCTTTTCCGACAAAGTGACAGTAACATTGTTCATAAATTCTACTGATTAAAAAAAACACTATTTTTAAGTCTAGATTTGTGAATTTTTTAGCAAGGATTTGTAGGCGGCAGCTTAATATCCAACCGCCCCTATAAATAGTGAGCCACCACTATAAATCCGATTTGTAGGGGCAGCTGGCCAACCGTCCTTACAAATCGGCTATTTGTAGCCACACTTGCGTCCCTACAAATATATCTTTTGTGTGGTTTTGCCTGTTTATCATATTTATCCATGACCTCCAATTAATTTTTATTTCCGATAATGAAAACCCTGGTAGTGAATACTGCAAACATGAGCATTGTATACTGTAGTATTTCCTTGCTCATCATTATCACACCATGCATGCACAACTCAAATTTCAGGATGTTCAGCCGGCAAAACAGGATGGATTACGAATTGTTCTTTGGCACCAGAGGTGCTTTTAGGCTTCTTGGCTGTAGTGGCTTGATCCTTATCGTATACTTTAACGGCGTGGTTTGCATGATTGCCCGAAGTTGGGATCGTCCCGCAGCAGCATTGTTCCTCCCGCTTCTGGGGATATTGGTTGCTGTTGGCCAATTCGTGTGCCCGGGAGCTCCAAGACTACTAGCACGAGTTCCAATGCGGCGTGCCATGTCATTATGGAGCCCTGTGGGCGCAATCGTACTGCTGGCTCCCTCCGTGCTACAGGTAGATGTAGATCGTCATTTGGATGATGAAACTGAAACACTCGTTAGGGTGAAACCAGTGGCCAGATGGACAGTGTACGCTGTACGCACTGCTGCTAGTGGTGGTGCTCCTAGTGACAGTTAGCAGGATGAGGTTCCCAAGCATCATCAAGCTAGCAGACATTGCTCTGGGCATGAAACAAGAATTTTGGCGTCGCGTTGTTCTAAACTTCTGTATGATTGCTGCAATTGTGGTGGCGGCATTCTCGTTCAGCCGTGACAGTGATAAACGGTATGTGGTACCTGCGATGGTCGCAATCCAAGTATCAACTATAGTCTTAGTTTCATTTGGCAACTTTCAGATTCCTGCAGCGGTACTTCGTGTGGTGCTCCCACTTGTACGTTTTGGTAGGATATCACATGACTACAAAAACAAATGTAAGGAAAATGATGCTATGCCAAGTGCTGATGGTTGCAATCCTACTATCATAAACCTCGCGCCATCTTTATACATCTTCTATGGGATGGTTCTAGCACAAGGAGCACTGTATCTTGTGGCATGCGTGGTCGAGATGTTCTCATTCATCCCTAGAAGATTTCTCATCCGCCGTGGGGGATTCAGAGGTCCGTGGGGAGAAGACTCAGTCAACTTGTACTACGCATATGCCTTGGACAAATGCATGGAAAGGAATGTGCTTTCTCCAAAGATCAGCCTTTGCAGCTTCGCCATCGATTACCTAAACTCAGATTCAATCAAGAAGCAGCTCATTGGTATCCGAACTGTACACACCCTTCTACAGAGGGATCCAACCAGGACCAGGCTCCTTATGAAGCTCAAAGCGTCGACAGAGACGATGACCCGACTAATGAGAATGTTGCACTGGACAGGCCGGGAGAATGAAGTCATTAGAATTTTTGCAGCGAAGGTCACTGGTGAGCTTGCCAAAAGCCTCCTAGTTGTCAATAGCCCCGGGATAGTTCAGAGTGTGTCTCTACTTTTGGATTATGGTAGCCAACGGAAGAGACGAAACCCGCTTCTGGACACAGATGACGAAAAGGAGCAAAATGATGATCTGTTTCTGAATACCACTGTTAATCAGATGGAAAGGGGAGATGATGAAGTTCCAAATAGTGGTAATCTTCTCGAATTACAGGCGAGCTCAACCCAGCAAACTGTGAGTAATAACGAACACAACTCTTGGATAGCCAAACTGTGGCGACAGGTTTTTGAATTTTGGTCACCTCCCCAGGAAGAATCACTGACAGAGCAGGATCTTCTTCCAGTAATTGGTATGACGATTATTGAAAGCCTGGCTACTTATGATCAAAGTAACTGTACAGAGATCAGCAAAGCCACCGACCTCATGCGGAAGATCACAAGATTCACAAGTTTTTCCAGAATTGATACTAACTACACCGATGCTAAAAAGAAGGTCCTAGTTCACTCATCACTGAAGCTATTCTACAGGCTCACAAGCATCGATGGGGAGATCGGCATAACACTGCGGCACAAGATATCGAACCAGCCTTTTCTCTTGAGAAACCTCTCGGAGAACCTGCTACCAGGAGACATCACAAGTAACTATGAGACGAGGAAGTTGGTGGCAGGAATTATTAGAAACCTTGCTATTGATGTCAGCATGAGACAGACGATTGGGCGTGTCCAAAGGATCATTACAAGATTGATCCATGTGTTTGTCACTCCAGACGAGCCCTCCATCTCTAGTAGTACAGATGCATGTGTTTCTCACTCTAGCAGAGGAGCCCTAAGGAAGGTCGCAGGACAAGCATTAGCAATGTTGGCAATAAGCAATAAGGACAACTGCCTAACTATGCTAAGGCAAACAGGGTATTCATTCATTCAGAAACTGATAAATATGATCCAAGTTGAAAGGTACATATGTGTTGCAGCAAGTTTGTTCCGGAGTGTGTGCATGCACGCTCGACCTGAGCTCAAAGAGACCGACTTGAAACTCATATCGCGGGTGGTAAGCAACTGAGCACAACTAATCCAAGCTACTATATATATGTGTCCAATGTGCAAGCTATGCAAAGGCTGAAACTCAAGTCCTAAAAAAAACTAATACTCACAGTTCCAAATTTTATTTCATTTAAGCTTTATCGTATATCAAAATTTCTAATTTGGTCAATTTTGTAGAAAAAAATATCAATGCCTACGTAGTGCATTTATTTAAAATTTGTAGTTGTTAATATTTTTGTGAAAAATTATCAAAGTAGAGAAGTTTGACATAAACTATAATTAAAAACGAGGGAGTAGATCTCAGATATCACATTCATTTACCATGCATACAATTATATAATTAACACTTGACTAATTCGTTTGTCTTATCAGCCAGCCTATCTGCTTATTATTCTCCCTCACAGAATAAGCTGAAATCAGCCGGACAAGCGAACAACAATATATCAGATTATGTTTCATGTTGCTCTTTTCATGATAGGTGCTGGAAAGAATACTCCGTGCAGAGGGTGAAGAATTAGAAATCTTCATCGGTCTTACTTCACATATATATGAAGCCATCCCTGAGTTCTCCCAAGATTTTGAGTTTGGTCAGATTAAGGAAACATTTGTGAAGCGGCTTGTCGACGCATTGAATGCGAACATGGAGCCCAATGATGATTGTCCTGGGATTAGGAGAGTGATTCTTGAACAAGCCATAAAGTTGATGGAGTACGACCACTCTAGTAGTGTAAATTATTTTCGCAGTCTCCACATGACAGATGTATTGTCAATGATGGAGGAAACCATCTCAGAGGCGGAGAACTACACCATCTTCATGGGTGACGTAGGGCCAATGGAGGCAGGTGAACCTTTGTCCTCACTTGTGGCGAGGGCTAAAGAGCTACTTCACGTCCGTTGAACATGAGACAGCCATTGGTTATGTGCAGTTCGGCTTGTGGGAATGTAAACTTGACTTGCGAAGGTCTAGAGCTATTGCTGCCAAGCTAGAATATGTGCATCCATGTTGTTGTTTAAGTGTTGCTACTAGTCAAATCATGTATTATTATTGTTGCGTGTAAGAAATTACAAGCAATATGTTGACTCACGTGAAACTTAGTAATAATAATACGGTACTTGTATAAAGCTAGTGAGTACAAATGATGCATATAGCCAATTATTATTTATTATTCCATATATTTACTCTATTGCTTTTGTGTCCTGGAGGTCATCAGTTGATTTTTGGGCTTACTTCAGTGCTGAACATTTTATCAGATATTTAGGGACTAACCATGGGATCTCTAATCTGCTACTAGTTCACATGAACACAACTATATCTCAGGCAGATAAGGAGACGGGACCATAATCAGGTGTAGTGGATAAGAAGTCGTACATCAAGATCATAGATGTAGCACTTCCGGTGCAGCCAGCTGTTGATATGGACGAAGAGAGAGGCGGCGACCTTCAGGTTCATCCAACACTTATCTTAGTAGATGATAATGAGTGGACATGAGGCCGCGCTTGTGTTGGCACACATGACTCAGTGACGTCCATCTCTTATACTTCCTTCGATTCCAAATTATAAGCCGCTTTGACTCTTTTGTTCATCCATTTTGCTATGTATCCACTACCCGAAACCAGTCAATGCGACTCTTTTGGCACACATATTACTATATCTAGATACATAGAAAAATGGATATACCAAGAAAGTCAATGCGACTTATAATTTCGAATAGAGGAAGTATATCATAGTGGACATGAGGTCTGTCTCCGTTGATACAACATTAATACACTGTTTATCCATTAACTGGGAAGGCCAACTTTATGCGATCATCTCTATTAATGGAGGCAAACATCACCTCGGTTAATCCACTACCAGAACCGGTTTTATTAAGGCGATCGCCTTTGCTAATGGGCAATTAGTTGATATGACCACCCTTAAGATGCCCGCCTATGTTCATCGCTGCCTATCAAGCAATCCCCAACCACCCCCATCTTCTTCCCTCCGTGAGCTCACCCTCTCTAGTTTACAGGTTTAAGCTCCCAAACTCCAACAAATTCACTATTTTTAGTGGAGGAGTTTTGTGCATGGATTTCTTGAAGGAGACTATAGAAGGTTGCTATGTGCTACCACATCCTTATTCTACTCTATTCATTTGCTTCAATTTCTTTGGGATATATGTGTGGTTGATCCATTTGTCGCATTCCATAGCTTTTTGAACCATAACTTTTTTCTTCGTGTCTTTTGGTATAAACGAGGGTGCGATTGTTTGTGCTGATTTTCCATTGATCCAGGTCGATGAGAGAGGTTGTTTTCTGCGTTACCTATGCTGGCTATAGTCGACATTAAAGAGGCATGATCCAATTTGTCACCAAGGATCACTAGAGTACTCGCCAACCACTAAAATGAGCCCACGACTCTCTGTTTGAAGCCTATATTCTATAGAAACGAGGGGGCGGTTATTTTCTCAGGATCTAGCTCGTGGCTGCTTTAAGCTCCATGTCGGTCTGATTCAAATCCTATCCAGAAAAACAAACAAGCCCCTGTACACCCATAGCCTAGCTAAAGGACTCATCTAGCCTACCAAACACACCCTATCTACACCTAGATAGCCGGGCAATAAAATATATAAAACAACCCGACTTTTATAGCAAGCAACACAAAAAAGAACAAACGCAAACTAGCTATACATAATAAAACGACTAGACCAACACCAGCTACCGAATTAATGAAAATCCGTTGCTTCTTGTCGAGGGGTCATTGACAAACAGTACTGAGCTAAATATTTTAAAACTAGCAGCTAGGAGTATTTTGATTAAAAGGAGTTGAAATAAGGCTCGTCGTCGCCTTAGTCCATTACATCCGGCTGGTGAGAACTGCCGCAAGTCTGGGCGTGGAGTGGAAAGCGTCTCTTCAGAGTTCTGACGCTTTTCCCACATATTGGCTGACCACGCCCTGCTGATATAATGCGGTGGACCGTGGACGGCGTCTTTTTGCTTCCCATGAATCTTGGTCGTCGACTCGGCGTCCCACCCACCGCCGGAGCTGTTCGGCTACAAGTCGGTACATCTGCCATGGGCGACCCTGTTCCCGGTCCTGGAGGTGGGTGCCACAAGATTCACTGTCTCGCTCCATCCCTCTCCTCCTCGATCTCTCTAATCATCTTTCGTTTGCCGTGCTACAAACATAGACTACACATAGGCTACTTGATCGGCCAGCCGGCTAGGGAACATGGCGGACGAGCAACCACAGGCAGCTGCCGCTGAACCCAAGCTTGCCAACACCCAGACTCCCAGAGGTACTACGCCACATGCATGGAGGCTCCACTGGCCCAAAGCGACGCACCACACCATTATCTAGTTTGTTGAATGTATAATTGTGTGTGTGTATATAGTAACTCGGCCTTTTGACACCAAAGATTGCTTCCTCGGGAGACCGGAGAACCTTGAATGGCAGGCGATGACGGCGGCAACAGAATCACAGCCGGCGGGTGAGCTCAAGAGCTCAACAAGCTTCATGGAACGGTACTCCTGCTGCTGAACGCATATCTCCGTCTCCTCAATTTGCTAAATGCCCCAAGGGGTCTTTTGAATCTTTTCATTTTGGGAATTAGAATCTACTTAAATAAACTAGCTATTTGGCTTGGAAGTTGATATTCCACTATTTTCAAAGTTCAGATATAAATCTATCTTAAATTCATAGGATTGGAGAAGCAAATTTGATTCTATAAATCACCAAATTATGTTTCTATACATTCTGGCAACTTATAGCACGCTCTTTGGCTCGCCTCTCTACATAAATAATGGCAGAATAAATTTTGATTCCATATGGATCGAAAATCATCTATTACTGATTATTCTGCCATTTGTTGCAAAAGCAGGAGCAGTAATCAAGGGAGCACCGTGCTGCTAACAAGCTGTACAGGAGTAAACGCTTACAACATGGAGAATAAGCACAATCGAGCAAGTGACCAACCAAGGAAGCTGTCATTCGAACTGATAAAACTGATGACAAATAATTTCTCAGACGAGCTTGGGCGCGGTGCGTTTGGACAAGTCTTCAAGGTAAAACAGATAAAACATACAGATCCATGTTTTGTCCACATGCATATACACTGATCTTCAGGTTTTGTTTTTACTTCATTCATTTTGTTTGAAGGCAAACACTATTAGTTGATCCATATCTAATCCATAAATGGAAATGAGTCTTTTGCTCATAGTATTCATGCCAAACCTAACCGGAACACATACCATAAATTATTTTTTGAACCATTAGAATTTCACCATACAACCAATAATACATAGCCTTTTAACCATTAATTAAAAGTTATTTTCATAGTTTTTTTTAATTTAGTTGTTTTGCTTTCTAACCGGAACACAGTAGGGAATACTTTGTCATACTATTGTTTGTACCAAGTCTGCTCTTCTTTTTATTCTAAGTTTAACTACCCCAAGCTTCAACCGGGTTTCTGCTAATAGGTCTAGCGATATTGCTTGACCAAGACATATGCAGTAGCTAACCTTGTATGTTAAGTGTTGTATAAGGAAATACATGGTCCAATGGAAGAGTTGTATCTCTTTTGTTACACTAGTATAGTGCCCGTGCTAACGCTACGGCTTTATTTCAGGGACGTACATGAAAACAACCAAACGCTATTGATCAAGGTATTCTGAAACTGGATCCAAACGCAAGTTGCCCACCTGAAATTAGGTACATAGTTTGGTTGAAAGAAATGGAAAAATATAAGATGCTTCAAAATTGGAGCTGTTAAATTAACGAATAAGAAAGGCACCAATTGGCCATTTCACTATGTCTCAAAAGTTCAATTTAGTTCTTCATTTGAATATCACTGTCAATAAAAAAAAAAGAGGTTTCAAGATTCTGAAATTTCTTGTCCCGTGCATCATTATTTTTAGTTATTTTGAAGCCAAAACCATTTCAACCCAAAACTGGAAAGAACGATACATGGCGAAAAAAAAAATCATCATTCCTCTTAGTGTTTGACATCTCTCAGAATAAACAAAAGTTGAACCTTGTAGGCTTGTACTGACTTCAAATCCTCTAAAATTTGGCAAAGTAGATTGAGAAGATCAAAAGAGGACAGAGGAGTATGTTACCTTCAGTAGAGGCTGACTGAAAAAACTGTGAAATCAAAATACTTGCAAAGTTTCATTAAGAAGCCACATGAGACAGCATTCTTCTCAGCCAGACCCACTTCATTGATGTCAAAGGCAGATAATATGCAAGACAGTAAAAATAACATGAATCAACCAAAGCTGCCATTCTTGACCACTCTGTAGATCTGCTGGATGGGATAAACAAAAATCCAAAAATGCTATGAGTGATCTCATCTGAAATATCTAATGCAGGACTTCAAGCAATTACTGTCAATCTTATATATGGAAAGAAAGCACTTTGGATTTTATGTATTAAACTTTGCTGGATTAGTTAAAGAAGTTCAGCAACCCAAGAAAAGTATATATATAGCAAAACAAAAATGAGTTATGATGTTTGATCTGCCAGTTTGACAATTTCCCATAGGAAACTATAATTTCCAATTTATACCTGTTAAATAATTACTATCGTACATCTGCAGCATTACTAAATGCACGATGAGGACTGGAAACCATATCTGTTATCATGTACGAGCTAGTAAAATAGAGAGCATCATTATCTTCTAAGCAAAAGACAATATATGTTTCCATATAGTTAATAATAAATGAAATATATAAGTTCGAAATCTCCTTAGGTGTAAATAAGTGTCATAAAAGCTACCTTGACTAAATTTCTCTGATGACCGCTGGCAGCTATGTGCTTCTTGTTACCATGAACCTCATCATGATCGAGCATGAACCCCACCCATGTACCCGCACATTTGTCGAAGTGTTGACATGTACTGAACCAAACAATGGATGCTCCATGTTACCAAGAAAAGATGAGAGTAATGCCTGAATGTGTGTTTGCTCATTAGCAACACGAACAACCATATGTTTTAGTATAATTAATTCAACACAAAAGATATTAAAAAAGAGCTTACATATACAAGTTTAACGCTTTTATTACTGGTAAATTTTTTTTTAAAGATGGCATTCATAATTTTGCTGCACTTCTGCAGAAAAAAAAATAATTTTGTTGCAGCTCTAGAATGCAAGTTAACTTTCAGAAAGTTAGAATCCAACAATATCTCCCCTCAGACGACTAACTCCACTCCAACAAAGATCTCGAGAAATAAACCAATGCGCTAATTAATAGTTCCAAATGAAGCGCATGGATCAAGAACTCACCAGGTACGGATCCAGCAAGTCGAATCCAAGCTCCACATCCGCGAGAACCCCTGGGAGGAAAACAAGCAGAATATCATGAACCAAAAGACTCGGAGCCGCAACAGCGCAAGCAAACAGAGGGTTGGAGGGGTATTTGGAGAATGGATCTGGGCACATACCGTTGGATTCCCATGATGATGGCGTCGTACGTGGCGGTGGCTAGCCGGCCTTTGCGTCCTGGTGGCCGGGCCACCCGGTGGCGTGCTGTCTTACCAGTGGCGTCGTGGGGGACGACCTAGCGGCGTCCTTGCGGCCCGGCGGCGATCTGGCGGGTGGCCCGGCAGTGGCCGGCGGCAGTCAATCTCCCGGCTGTGTCCCTGCCGCGGCGCGCCGTCGGGCCGCCGCCGGCAGCCAGGAAACCTAGCCGCTCGAGAACCAGGAGGCATCAGCAGAAGTCGCGTGGAGTTTCCTTTTTTTCTTTCCCGCAGTCGATCGAATCGAACCGTGGTTGGCACTTGGCAGCGGCGTAGGTGTCGGCGTGGGAGATGGAAAGGAGCACCATACACGCGATCTGGACCGCCCGTGTGTGGGTGAGTAAAGAGAGAGAGAATGATCGGAGCGAGATCCGGACGCTTGGTTTTAATGGTGTGAGATTTTTAAAGTGCGTTTTGGACGTGTGGGTATAGGAGGAGCTCCTCAGTGGGGGATGTTTTTTGGGTAGACTTAAAAAAGAAAATCCGATGCATTAGTAGGGTGATGAGGAATTTTACCGTGGAGTTGTTACATGTGGAATTTTACCGTGGAGATAGATTTAGATAATTATAGCTTGGGCTTACATCAATATCAATCCTATTCATATACAATTCAAGTTAATATTTTTTTATTTTTTAATTCTGAATTTACCTATATACCAGTAATTATGGGAATGGACTCTTTGGTTAAACCTAGACCGTCAGATTATCATAAAATTCAATGGTCCACACTCTTTTATTATTTTTTTCTGGTTAATCTCATAAATTTTAGGCCCTGTCGGTGAATGTGTGGCTTCTTTTAACATTGTTGTATTATTATAATAGATACGACCGTAATAAAACTATACAACCATAATAAAACTATGCAAGCCTTGCATGAGTAAGTAGTAACTATGAAATCTGATAATGAACAGGGAGTACTGGAAGATGGAGAAGAGTTTGCTGTGAAGATGCTCCATTTCATGCCTAATATCAATGACCAGCAGTTTGAAAACGAATTTCAAATCCTTAAGCAGCTCAAGCATCCCAATATTATCCGACTAGTAGGGTTCTGCGATGAAGCTGAAGAAGAACTCGTAGAGTACAAAGGGCAAGCTAATAAGGCAACGGCATCCGCAGACGTGGTGCTGGGAGGAACTTCTCTCACCGTGACCCCGCGTCGTCTCCGTGCGGGGCGACTCGCTCGGGGGTGACGCCGTCGCCGCCGAAGCCCCAACGCCCGCCGCCCCGGCGCGCCGCGCGACCTCCAACTCGCGGTGGCGGCGGCCCGCTCCCGCGGGCTGAAGTGGCCTCGCGGCAGCCCCCGGCTCCCTCCCTCCCTTCCTTCCTCCTCCCTCCTCCTTCTTCCCCTACCGCGGGCAAGCGGCCGCTGGCCGAAGCGCCGATCGGCTTCGCCTCGCCCCGGATCCGGCGGGGCCGTCGGCGGATCCGGCCTCCCATGGTCCGGTGGCCCGGGCCGGCCTGGCGACCCAGGGGCGGGGGGGCTAGGGTTTTTGCGCGACGGCGGCTCCCCGGGCGCGGACGGCGCGGGGTCGCCGGCCGGAGCCCGGGCCGCAGCGGCGTCCGCGGTCGCCCCCCAGTTGCCCGCCCGCCATCGGGCGGCCCCGCGACGGCGCGGCCAGAGTGGCGGCGGGCGCTGTCGTCGCGGTGCTGAGCCACCCGGGCGTGCTGGCGGCCCCCGGTTTCCCCACCGCCACAGGGCGCACGTGGCCGGGCTTTCGCTGCCCGGCGGCGGCGCGGCCCCTCCTTCTTTCCATCCATGGCGCCCGGCCCGGCCGGCGGGCGGAGGGGCGGCGGCGCCAGCGACGGCCGCGCCCCCTTCACCTTCTGCGGCGGAGGAGGGGCCGGCGGAGGCTCGGCGAGGGAGGGGGGGGCGAAGGGGGGGCCCGGGGCGCCCGGCTGGCGGGCGCCGCCCCCCCCGCCACCTCCCGATCCCGACGCCCTCACCTTAGGCGGGTCGAGGTGGCCGGGCTGTTGATGCCGCTTCGGCGAGGTGTTCACGGGGTTGCCGCTCCCTCTTCCGCTCCCTCCCTCCGCTCCCTCCCTCGCCTCCTCCAGTCCTTTGGCGAAGCCCCGGCGCCGGGCTTTCGGCTTTCAGCCCCCCGGCGACCCCCATCTCCGTGGGGGGGGCGGCGTAGCCTGCCCGTGCCGTCCCCGGTGCCATCTACCTGCGCCCCTCTCGCCCGCTGCACCCCGGCCTTGAGGCGGGGGGCCTCGGCTAGGTCGTTGCGGCGGGGATGCCCCCGATCACAACTCCGGCCGGTGGGGCAGTCCTTGGCGGCGGAGCGGCCTCGCGCAAACCGCCCCGTCTCCCTACGTCGGGAGGTGGCGGGGGAGGCTTCGGCTGTGTGCAGGTGGCGGGGTTGAGCACGGGACCCTTGGCCACCCGGCGGCCCTGGCGTCTCCCGCGCCGCGGCCGCGGCTTTGTCTGGGCCTCGGCCGCGCCAAGAGCGACCACCGGCAGCGGCAGCCCGGCGCACCCTTCGCCCCGCGGCACCCCGGCCTCGAGTGGGCTCGGCCGGGGGTTGTGCGGGGAGGCCACCACTCCAAACTACGGTGCGTCGGGCGGTTAGCGTCGGTGGGACGGGCTTGTAGCGCCTCCTCCACTCCCTTGGCGGGTTCGTGGGCCGGGCTGTTTGCCGGGGCGGGCGGGAAGGCGCCAACTCCTTCTACGGGGCTGCGCTCCCCACCGGGGTGGTGGGTGGATGACCGGGCCGCCCGCGCAGCGCTGCCCCAACCACCTAGCGTCGACTACCGCGGCTTCTCTTCGGGCGGCTCACCGCTCAGACAACGGCGATGGTGAAAACCGGTTCTCCCCGGGATCGCCCGGGAGCGACGATGATGGCGTTCCCGTCATTTCCTTCCTGAAGGCGTCGTCGGCCCTCCGCCCGTCTGCGGGCGACCGGGCGGGCTCGGGGAACGAAGGTTCGGGGGGGGCACTCTCGAGTTGACGCCTGTGGACGTCATTCCCTTCTTGAAGGCTCTGATGAGGCCGCTATGGACCCCCGCCAAGTCTCCCGCCCCGGTGCTCCTTGTATTCGTCGCCATCGGCTGCTAGGTTGCTGGGTTAGTGTAGTTGCGTGAGCTCCGCTCCGCAAGTTGTCTGTTCGGCCGGAGGGGGCCTTCTTTTTTTTCTCTTTCGTGTTCGTTTGGCCGGTGGTGGCAGAGCGTGTTTCAAATCTGGTTTCCGCCCCGGCCCCGTTGTGTTGTATTACATTACATTCTGCATTCTTCTTCTTAATGAAAAAGAAACGCAAGTCTTTTGCGTTTTCGAGAAAAAAAAAGGGCAAGCTAATAGTTTGTCAAAGGATACACAGGGCACTTTGCCTTGAGTATATGCCCAATGGAAGCCTTGGCAAGCTCCTTACTGGTTGGTGATTACCGTATTGCATGAATATTTTGCCTGTATTGTCAATGAAAAATTATTCATTGAGAATGTTGTGTACGTTTGCTCTTGTAGGTGAAGGTCTTGGCAAGAATTGGCCTATACGCTACAAATTAATTAAGGGAATTTGCCAGGGTTTAAGATATCTTCAAGAGGGATTGGAGTTTCCCATTTTCCACTTTGATCTAAAACCAGAAAATATACTTCTAAACCGAATTATGATGCCAAAAATATCAGATTTTGGTTTATCTAGGCTCATTGGTGAAGAGAATACAAAAACAACATTGACTCCTCTAGGGACGATGTAAGACTTATGCTCACTTGAACAGAGTATTAATCAGCTAAATTGCTCAAAACCTCACTTTACCCATGCTGTTAATGTTCTTCTGCAGTGGATACTTACCGCCAGAATTCATTAACTATCAAGTAATCTCAAAGGAGTATGGTATATACAGTTTAGGTGTTATAATTACAAAAATAATCACTGGAACTTCAGGCTATTCTGATGTTGCCGACATGGGAGCCCAAGAATTTGTTGACCATGTAAGAACATGTTATTTTAATGTTGCACCTACATTTTTAATAGTGAGACTGCGTGGGAAGCGTGGTTAGCAATTTCAAACATTTTTAATAGTGAACTCATTAAACTATTTAATATCGTAATATGAGTTAGTGTAACCCAGAAAATTATAGAAGTTTAGCTTAGGACAAAATAAAGCAAATTACTCTTTAGAACGAAGGGGTAAATCATGGTGCAGACTCTTCAATCTACACGGTGTGCTTATATTGTTTAATTAGTTATTAGAGAGCTAATGGAAAAACTAGAATTTTGTATTGCAAGGGCTCATATAAGTGCTGAACCCATTTTTGCAATACAGAGCACTATGTTTTGTTGTCATGTATGAATCCAGTTTTCATTGACGTTAACAGCACCTGTACTGCTTTGCTCTGTGTTTTGACTCCGAAGGTTCATGAGAACTGGAAAAAATGTATACAAGAGATACCCTGGTATGAATCACTTGAAGTAGATTGTAAACAAGTGAAAACATGTATCGAAGTTGCAAGAAGGTGCATGGAGAATGATCGCCATAAAAGGCCTATGATCAAGGACATTGTGAACCAATTGGGTGAGACTGACAAGGATAATTTTAAACTTCGCCCACCACCGCCGCCGATGAAGGTACGATTATTCCAGTATCTGAACTATCGACCGTACACTATTTCCCCAAAGAAATCTATATGTAAAATAGTAAATAAAAAACTTTAGTACATCATACGGCACTGGACTTGGACTATATATGTATTTTAGTACTACACAGGAAATACTATAAAAAATGCTAGTTTTATTTTCAAATATAAAAATGACAAGAAAAACTCCTATGCCACTTAATATTATTTTTTCCATCTTCCATTCAAAGATGGCCAGTCTTCTTCAAAACAGAGCGATAGGGCAAAGCAAAAATCCTTGAGCAATCCTAAGTTGATCAAGTTTGAAATAATATTTACTATACTAAATGAGCTTAATAAGAGACAAAGTTTACCTCTTTGATGCATAGATTGTACATTCTTTTTTTCTACAAACTTAATGTGGTGATTTGGGATGATCAAAACTGAATTATATTTCAAAACAGATGGAGTAGGTACCATGGGAATTAGGGGTGCGTATATAGACAATGATATATTGTTAAGCGTCTAGTAATGTCAAATTAGAAAGCAGGGTTAGGCTACTATACTTATTTTCACTGGTGGCTGCACAACCTATCCCTACGTTAATTATTATTTCATCCGAATCTTATCCTTGTTTAATCAAATTGATTGTCTGTAGGTCCTGCCAATACCTCCGAAGTACGACATCGAGTTCCAATCAGACTTTAAGTAACAGAAATGTGGCAATCTGTACGAGGATGGTCCGTCCGAGATCTCCCATCCCGCCAACCCGGATTTCAGTGTGTTGGAACCATTGAGTGTCCCTTCAGTTAGCCTCGTTCCAGGCCTTTCCGTACTGGAAAGTTACTTCGATTATCGAAGGAAATGTCGGTCGGAAATCATTCCCAAGCAAACCGAAGGAGGCCTAGGCATGAATGAACTAAAACCAGGATCGTTGCACAAGGATCCTCCGTCGGAGATCACCCATCCCGCCCACCCGGAGCACAAGCTGAAGCTGATAACGGCCGCCGCGGCGCCGTCGTTCCTGTGCGATGGCTGCAAGGAGCCTGGTTACGGGCCCAGGTACACGTGCGATTGCAGCGGCGAGGGCCAATCCTTGGACCTCCATACGCGTTGCGCCCTCGCAGATGATCTTCTGTTCGGTCTCCACACAATGGTGCTTCCTCTGTTCGGGTATGGCAAGCAGTTCGAGTTCCTCTTCCTCCACGAGCCTCCGTGGCCCGCTTTCGAGGGCATGAGGGTCTGCGACGCTTGTGGTGAGGCCACGCGGGGTTTCGTCTACCACTGCTCCGAGCAAGACATCGACCTCCACCCGTGCTGCGCGTCTCTGCCGGACCGCATTGTCCAGGACGGCCGTGCCTTCGACCTCCACCGGAGGGCATCGCGGCCGTGTGCCTTGTGCCCGGAGAATGAGGGCCAACGCCGCCGTTGGTTCTGGGCGTACCGCTGCTACTTGGACGGCGAGGAGGCTGCTGTTGACCTGCACGTTGCGTGTCTCAAGGAAACGGCTCGCCACAGCTGGGAGAAGACCTACTACCGTAACCAGGGCGTGGGTGACGGCGCCCTGAATTTTGATAGCATACTTGAGAACATGATTAGCAGCAGCATCGAGTTCCACAAGTTTGGGGATATGGCAGGGACCATTACTAGCTTCATCACGTCGCTGGTTTTTGGGAAACTGATTGTCAAGATGGGAGGCCAACAACTGAAACCAGGACGACGTGGGTGGTGGTGGTGCCCTGAACGTGGATCAAGGTTTTAAATCTCCGACTATAGTTGTCGCTATAAGCCGCTAAATACAATCTCAGTGTGGACCATATGCTTGAGAACATGTTTGGCGAGATCGCAGGGACCATTGCGAGCTTCACACGGCGCTCATTTTTGGAACCTGATTGTCAAGCCGCCTTTGCAGGGCACCATTTTTGGAACCTGATTGTCAAGCCGCCTTTGCGGCGCTCATTCTTAAAACTGTATATCTGTATGTATTATACTATTCGTCAACAAATGTGCATATGCGCGGACTGGTTTGTACTTTGTACAGACTAATAGACACCTATGTGTCACAACAAAACCATTCAAGACATAATGAATTATTAATGAATGCTTTTTACTAGCCAATTAATATTTATTATACAAAAAACTAATTGGCCTTTGCACAATAGGGTATGTCAACATAAAATGGTATAATTCAAATATTTAGGTGTCATATGACGTAGTGCTAAGTTCATTTCTCCTTCTGTCCTTTGTTCTTATACTTATGAAAAATATATGTTACAGATAAAAAAGTAGATGACTGTATTTAAATATTTCTTGTGTAAGCATAATCTTTATAAATAAATAAATAGCAGTCATGTCTCTTGCTCAGCACGCCAGCCTGTTCGAACAGCTGATAAGCCCGATTCATAAGATAAGCGAATAGGACAAGTAGATCTCAATCTATAGGCACGGATTTAACATGTATTTGTGTACAGCTAAAACTGCTCCCATTTTCCTACTTGTTTCACTATTTTCTGTCTCACGTAACTCCTGTTTATCTTCCTAACCCTTTTCTCTCTATCTCCCTCCTTTTAAATCAAAGTAAGTAAAAATTTGATTTGTCTTTTTCTAAACAGGATGGCACGATAATAGGTAGGATTCCGCATTGTTATGACACACACAAGGACTAAATTCAGCTCATTGTAAATCTCACTAGCAAAGCACTCTATTGTATCTTTTTCTTGTAAAAGTGGTTGGTGTGATTTAAAAATAGTTTGAGATTCTTGACGCTTAAAATTACTTTCTATCTTTGTGGGGCGAGATTTTGGAAATTGTCGAAGGAAGCCAACAAATATTATCCCATTTATTTAATCACTAGGAAAACTCATTAATTTACCAAGTGATTTTCTAGAAACTATTGGAGATACTCTAATATTCACACACAAAGTTCAATATATTTACTGACATCATCATTAGCACAATGATGGTTACATGCAGTTTTCCATAAACTTATTCTCGCACAGGACAAATCATATGAAACACTCAGATTTAAATGATTAAGATTTTCTAGAAACTATTGGAGATACTCTAATATTCACACACGAAGTTCAACATATTCACTGACTTCATCATTAGCACAATGATGATTACATGCAGTTTTCCATAAACTTATTCTCGCACAGGACAAATCATATGAAACACTCAGATTTAAATGATTAAGACGTGGTTCGGATAACTAAGCCTCCCTCCAACACACATGGATTAAGGTAGATTTAAGTGCATCCAAATAAACTGTAAGCACAATGTAGTGTATTTATCTTGATTATAGATTCAGGGACTCGGCATCTGCAATTTTGCTTGCACATGTACAAATGAATAGCGCTAGCATGGGGAAGAACAAAGGAAAGATCTCAGCATTTCTCTGCACATCAAACAAGCACATCCCTGCAATCTTTGCTCTAACTTCTCCAATAAAGTGGCCGACCACGGATGTCTTGACTCCAGTCCAGAGTCTTGAGTTACCTCGCGTCCCTACCGCTTGTTAAGCACCTGAGGCTTGAGATACGAACCACAAAACAGCCACAGCAAGGAAAAAGAATTAAGGTTACACAAACAAAAAGCAGTGTCATCGTAAGTGAGAGTACACTTGAGCTCTAGAGATGGCGCCATTTTCTGAAAAACAACTGAAGCATACGTATAGACTGCTACTTACCATTTGTCAATCCAGCTTAGACTCCTTTCCGATTGAACTGCAGGGGGAGGAGGAGGAGGAGAAGCAACAGGAGCAGCTGCTGAAGGAGGAGGAGCTGCAGCAGTGTTCGTGTTGTTCACGCGGCCTTTATAGTATCCTGCCTCGCATACCAAACCAAAAGAATCAAAACAGAGCACTTGATTGAAGCTGGCTAGAGACAGAAAAAACCATTGACAAGAAATGTTCGGGTTGGATCTGTTTGACACACACCAGGAACGCCATGGACATGAGTGTGGTTGGCGGCGACCTGTTCGCCAACATCCTGCCGTGGCGGCTGCGGCTGTGGCGCCGGCAGACCGTTGGCCTGTTCGCCAGCAGTCGCCTGCGGCTGTGCCTGAACCGGCGGTGCCGGCACTGCCTGCGCTTGCTGCGGATCGTACGCCAGGGGAGGGCCACTGTAGTAGCGATCTGCAGCCACAGAAAACCATTGAAGAATCGAAGTGATTTGCACAAGGTAAATGAAAGTAGTCTCTGGCTCTCTGCAGTCTGCACGCTGCTCTGTCTATCGTTTGGAGCTTGTTTTTATGTTTTCAAAAATAGTATGGTAAGAGAGATGTCAAGACTGGAGCAGCATATATACCGGCAGGATTGCCCGAGGCGTCGGCCATGGCGAATCTCCGGCAGCTAGCCTCCTCGAGAAAGAGTGGGACGACGATGAGCGAAGAGGACGAAGCCGGTAGGGCGCCACCTCCGTTGCCGGCCTCTGCTTCTTTGGTAGATGGAAGTGGGGTGTGGGAGAATGGGAGTAGACAGCAGAGCTAGAGCAGGTGCCTTTGGGGAGGTAGCTTCCTTAACGCGGAAATGGAATTGACTAAGAGTGACAAGACTTTGCGTATACCGGCTTTAGAGCATCTTCAATAGTATCTAAAAAAATAAAAAATACTTCTAAAGAAATAGTTTTCCAACCTTTGCAAAAACATATTAGGAGAAATAAAAAAAACTATAACTCTGGCAGTTTCCAAAATCTGGCTTCTAGAAGCAACCTGATATCTTTCATATCAAAGCAAAGCACAGTTGTATCATGCAGAATACTTACTTTACATTGACTCTGCTTCTCCACAGTGCATGCAAATGAAAATGCTTGTACAAATTGATAACACCACTGCCGAAAATATACATTTCAAAGAAAATAAATCTGAATAAATTTCCATCGACCCAACACACAATCACTGGCATGTGCCATCCATCATCCTAGCTTGGTCCTCGGTCCAATCCAACACTGAATCTTCTATCTTGCGGTTCCGCCGCCAGAGAAGCACGCACAACTTGATGGTACATACAGGTACAACAAACGGAAGAGCCATCAGCGAAAGAATAGTCAAGTGAAATCAAAAGCAGGCAACCGCGACAATAGATTTTTAATTTGATCACTTGAGCTCTGATCTGAACGCTCACCAGCTGGCGAAGAAGCCCGATTCCTTGCTAGGAGCAGCGGAGCCCTGGCCACCGCCGGCGCCAGGTTTCGCAGAAGGGCCGCCGGAGTAGTAGCCTCCTGCTCTTGTGCCAAACACGAAGGTCGTTAGAATTACAGCAGAGGAGAATTGGAAACGAAACGAGGAGTTTTTAGGAGAAGAAACGCTTGGACTGGATCTTCTTCTGCACGCACGCACCAGGCACTGAGGCGTTGCCCTGCTGGCCGTCAGCGGGCTCGGACGGCGGCGCCGCCTTGTGCGTCGCGGCGGGAGGGCCGGAGTAGTAGGCTGCATGCACCAACGCCAACAAGGGGTAGAAAAAAGAATCGTGTGAATTACTGTCATGCAAGCCATGAACACATACACCAGTATATAACTGTAACTGTAACCTTCGTTTGGCACGCTTGCTTCCTTTAAAGCCATGGACAAGCATATATATAGTACGGTAACATAGGAGGAGTAGTATATGGTTGGTGTTAAGGAGCGTACCGAGAGCGGGACTGCTGTCAGCCATTGGCGGATGGGATCGGAGCTCCGGCGCCGGCGGGCTTTTCCTACGTCGACTGCCGAGAGCGAGACGAGACGAGGATCCTTATGCAGGTCTCCCCTCCCCGTGTGTTGGACAGAGGACAGGCCGGACGGACGGAGAAGAGCTGGCTTTAGGCAAAGCCGTATACGATGCAGTTTTGGCCGAGCTGGTAATACAAGGGAGTGAGGGATTGACTGCGGAGATTTGGCATCATCGGTCGACGGTCGGTCATCCTGTGTTCCGGAAACCAAAACAAGGTGCTGCCACCTACCACGTCGTACCTTGAGCTGCTGGGTCCGGTTTCTGCAAGTGGGGCAACTGCTTATGGCACCATCACTTGCAGCTAGGTACTGACTTGGTCTTCTTCTACCAGTCATCATCTCTAGTCTAGTAGTGTCTGAAAGGAAGATAAAATGCTGCTATCACCCTTTGTATTTTTTTTAATTTGGCTTTCTGCAATTGGGCAATTGCCATTTTTCTAGTTCTCCTGCAGGGTTATTAAAAAGGGTAAAGTATTTTCCAATCCTCAACTTGCACATGAGTTCAATTCTCAACATTAAATTGCAAATGAATGTACAGGACACCCTCGAACTACAGAATTGAGCCCGAACAAATTTGGTCCTTTAGTTGGATTTAAAGGTGGTTAAATTGCAAATGAATGTACAGGACATCTCTCTGCTATTTCCTTCTTTCAACGCTCTCTCTATCTCTCTGCTATTTCCATGAGAAGTCGTTTTACCAAACATATTGTGAAGCTGCTTGATGGAATCAAAGCTAAAAGGCTAATTTACCTGTGAAGCTGAGGTGTACTAAACAAGTTTTTAGTACTTCAACAATTTTTTCACTACTGCTCCAATTTTAGTACAGCTAATATACTAAAATGCTCCAACTTTACACAAAGTACCACAAATATATATGTACTCCTATATAGAAAGAAAACCCTCGGTTTACACAAGTAGGCACAGCGAAAATCGATGGTAATCTGCGCAACGAACAATCTCAATGACTTCGGGTAAGATGCTACAACAGAATTGCCTGAAAACATGTCAAAGAACAGAGAATCTAAGGATCCCTGCAACAGCAATCCGTCTGGACAACCAGGGAACCACCACACCAGTGCGACGATTGCTGATCCAGAAATGTCCTTCACTGAAGTGCATTTCCGCTGCTGCCGGAGAAGCAAACCAACCTGAACGCAGCAAATCGAGAACCATCAGACCGTGGAAACTGACAGCAATGAGCAGATTTGATCCCAAAATAGCCTTGGGATTCTAGACACCCAATTAATGCACCGAACTGCTTACAATTTGGCAAAGAAGCTCTGTTCACGGTTCTGCTGCTGAACTGCAGCACCAGCGTTGCTGTTGTTGTTGTGTTCAGTGTCGTCATCCCTTGGTCTTGGTTGCACACGCCCAGCGTAGTAACCTGCTCGAGCTCGTGCCAGGAAAACAAATCCGATCCAGTTTGATAATTAATTAACAGGAAATGCAATGGAAACAATTTAGAGGAGAATTGAAATCAGGGCAGGAAGGAAGAAAGAAGTTGAGTCGTGGAAGAAAGAAAGCCAACAGCTGAAACAAGAACGCACCAGGGACTTGTGCGTTCACGGCGTTGTGGTCGTCGACGGCCGGCGCGGGCGCGGGCGCCGGCGCCGGCGGCGGCACCGCCTGTGGCTGCTGGTCCTGGTAGTGCAACGGCTTTCCGACGAAGTAGCCTGTGCTCGGATCGGAGGGCCACGGGAGGAAGGAACACACATGGCGATTCGCAGTAGAAAGCTAAGTGTTAGCTATCGGGGGTCAAGGTAAGCCAGTAGATCTAGCAGAGAGATACGATCGAGAAATAGTACTACTTTTGCAATCAAACAAGAGCTTGTTGAGCTTGGGAGAGGGGCAGGGGAGGGGAGGATGGAAGGTCGAGGCTGCGCAGCTGCAGCACGTACCAGGAGGGTCGGCGGCAGCGGTGGCGGCGGCCATGGCGGTTCCCTGTCCACCGGTGTGCTGTCTGTCTTCCTCCTCCTCCTCCTCCTCCTCCGGCGAGGGCAACCGAGGGGAGGTCGACGGGGTTGACTCGCTCTCCTGCGGGTCTCCTTTTGTTTTGTTGGAATTACTGAATTCTTGAACAAGAGAAAACAAATCCACAATCACTTTGGACAGCTTTCTCCGAGCTGTCAGTAAGGCCATTGACTAAGGAGACTTGACCACTGATTGCCAACATTCATACTACCACCTTGAACTTGATCAAGAAGAAATTCTTAAATAATTTCTCTATGGCCATCAACATCACATGGTAGCTTGAGCTTGTGGGTTTCTTCGAGTGTTTGCAGTTGCAAAAATAGTATGTTCGCTTTAGATTATTAGCTGTTTCAGCTGACCAGCTAGTAGTGTTTTTTTTTCAAAAAATCAGTCATCCTAGTTTATCATCAGTGGGTTTATAACACTAGTACAAAAATCATTTTTGCTGGCACCTTCTTTTTTTTTCACAGGCGGTTCATAATTTCTTGACGCCAGTAGAAAAAATACGGTGGGCTCAAAAGGAGAGCCGCCTGTGTAAAACCGTTTACACAGGCGGCCCTCCTAACTATGCCGCCTGTGTAAATAGGTGTATTGTCAACCGCTTTGTGTAAACACCATTTACACAAGGCGGCTAACATTGTAAACCGTATGTGTAAATACACCTATTTACACAAGCGGCACGATTAGGAGAGGGCACTTTGTGTAACAAACGGTATTACACAAGGCGGTTCTCCTTACCAACCGCCCGTGGTAATTCAACTATAAATTCCCTTCTTCTACCTCCGGACAAGAAACGATTACTCCCGTGGTGTGGTGCACGATGGCGAGACGGACCGATTGGGGATTCCGGGGGGTTTGAACTTCATTTCTTTGGTGAGAAACTTCCAAAAGGTTAGTTAGTGCCCTTGAACCTATTTTTTTAGTGATTCATTGGTTTAATTCTTGTATTGGAGGTGCTCTAAATCTAGGGTTAGGGTTAGGGTTCATAGCTAGGGCAAGAGAGAGAGTTTTAGCTAATTTTTTTTTGTAAATTCATAGTAAATTGTATCTTGCTCGGATTATGGAAAATCATAAGATTGGAAATAAGTACCTTTTTAATCGTTGTACTTATTCCCTGTTCTTATAAACTGTGAATTAATTTAGTAAATAATTAATTGCACTATTAACTAGGGTTAGTGATACTTTGTACTTAGGGTTTGTTAATTAAATAACTTATTTGTAATTAATGGTTTGTTAATTAGTGAAATGTATTCATTTGTGCTTAGGGTTTGTGAATTAATTTAGTAGTTAATGGTTTGTTAATTAGGGTTAGTTATTATTGCCTATACTTAGGGTTTGTAAATTAATTTAGTTAGTAATTAAAGGTTTACTAATTAGGGTTAGTTAGTATTTCATGTACTTAAGATTTGTTAAAAAATATAGTTAGTAATGAATGGTTTGTTATTTAGGGTTAGTTATTATTTCATGTACCTTAGGTTTTTTGAAATTTTTTTGTTAGTAATTAATGGTTTATACTTTCATATATTTAGGGTTTCTGATTTAATTTAGTTAGTAATTAATGGTTTATTAATTAGGGTTACATATTTCATATATTTAGGGTTTCTTAACTAATTACAGATAAATATGGAGAGGTCATTATGGATGTACAACTTATCAAGATTAGACCCATCATATGTAGTGGAGGTCCAAAAATTTATTGATGCCGTGAAGATACATGCTCGAGAGAACAAAAGGCGAAGCACATATATTGTCCATGCAGATTTGTAAAAATATTATGGTATTTGACAATGTGGAAGCAATCACTTCTCATCTGGTTTGCAGAGGATTTATGGAGGACTACTTGATATGGACAACATGGTGAGGGTAGTTCTACACCTTACATGCGGACAACTGACAACACTGCAAGTAACATCAATGTGGAGGGTCCAATGCCATATCTCAATAAATGTGATGATATGCCAGATATCAATGAAACCCATCATGCTATGCCAGATGTCAATCAAACTCATGATGCTACGTCCGATGTCAATGAAACTCAGCATGCAAACACTGATGCCATTGAAGATGCAGATTTCTTAGAGGCAATAATGAACCGTTGTGCGGATCCATCAATATTCTTCATGAAGCGAATGGAAGCCTTGAAGAAGGCAGCAGAGGAGCCTTTGTACGATGAGTCGAAAGGTTGTTCCAAAGAGTGGTCGACACTACGGGCTGTTCTTCAGTTGTTGACGATTAAGGCTAGATATGGTTGGTCCGATGCTAGCTTCAATGATTTATTGCGTGTACTTGGAGACCTTCTTCCTAAGGACAACAAAGTGCCTGCTAACACGTACTATGCAAAGAAGCTAGTCAGTCCACTTACGATGGGTGTTGAGAAGATCCACGCATATAGAAATCATTGTATTCTATATCGGGGTGATCAAGAAAAAGACTTAGACTGACTATCCAAAGCGTGGTGCTAGTAGGTACAAGGCGAATAAAGATTATCGAGAGAAAGAGAATGCAACCTCTATTTCTGAGGGGAAGAAAGCGAAAAGAAGACCCAAACAAAGAATCAACAAGACAAACGTTCAAAGCCCACTAGCAATATCGAAGTGGACTATTATGCGTTGAGAAGAATTCTGCATTGGTGATATGGTATCTCCCGTGGTTGATCGTTTGAGGTGTTTGTTTGCAAATCCAGATGATGCGAGAACTTATGACTGGCATGCTTCGATAAAAGGAAAGATGATGAAAAGTTACGACATCAGCCGATGCAAAGCAATGGCAAGAATTCGATAAGAAATATCCAGGACTTTGCTTTGAGGATCCACGAAATATAAGGTTTGCTCGAGTACCGATGGAATGAATCCATTTACCGAGAGGAGCAGCACGCACAAACACATGGCCAGTGATCATGACAATATACAACCTTCCTTCATGGTTGTCAAAAAAAAAGAAAATATCTTTTGCTAACCATTCTTATTTCCGGACCTACACAACCTGGAGTTGATATGGATGTATTTCGGAGCCCTTAATGCAAGAGATGCAAATACTATGGGAAGTGGGTGTGGACATGATCGATGCGTTCCGTAAAGAGACATTCACACTGAGAGCAATTATTATTGTCACAATTAATGATTACCCTGCTATCTTCTCATTATCAGGCCAGTTCAAGGGAAATGTTGGTTGTGTAGAGTGCATAGATGGAACATGGCACGTGTCTCTTCCTCCATCTAACAAGATAGTGTACATGAGGTATAGGAGGTGGCTACCGGCAGGCCATAAGTACCGCTTATAAAAGATGAACAAGTACTTTGACAATATGGACGAATCAAAATCTGCTGCTCCATCAGGTTATAGTAAAGGGCACAGAGTGTACAAGATAGTTGAGAATGTCAAGTTTATTTTTGGAAAAAAGACCAAGGATGGGAAACCAAGAAAGGTTGTGAAGGCAAATGAAGGGGACACATTCAAGAAGAAGTCTATTTTCTTTAAGTACTTATCGTACTAGAAAGATTTGGACGTACGACATGCGATCGATGGTATGCATGTTCAGAAGAATGCGTTTGACAGTGTAATTGGAACTTTGCTAGACATAAAGAGCAAGACAAAAGAAGGTCTCAATTCACGTTTGGACATGCAACATTTAAAGATCAGAAAAGAACTTCACCCTGTACTCCTAGAGAATGGGAAGTACCATCTACCGGCAGCAAGCCATAACCTAAACAGAGAAGAGAAACATGCAATGTGTGTATGGTTGAAGAATTTAAAAGTTCCATCTGGTTTCTGCTCCAACATAAGGAGTCTTGTTTCAATGAAAGACCTTACACTCACCAACTACAACTCACATGATTGTCATGTAATACTGACCACTTTTCTTCCTATTGCCATCAGGGCTATAAATCCAGTGTTCTTAAAGATGGCAATCACACGGTTGTGCTACTTCTTCAATAAGATATCTGAGAAGATAATTGTCCGTGATGAGTTAGAGTCCCTACAGAAATTTGCTGCAGAGACATTGAGCCAGTTGGAGATGTACTTTCCCCCATCGTTCTTTGATATCATGGTACACCTTGTTGTTCATTTGGTGCCTCAAATTGAGGCATTGGGTCCCATGTATTTCCATGAAATATGGACGTATGAGCGTTTCATGTCAATATTGAATGCCTATATGTCAAATCGTGCTCATCCGGAGGGTTCCATGATAGAGGCATACACTCGGAAGAGGCCATTGAGTGCGGAGGACTATTATGTAACAATCTCCTAAAAGACCCGGTATCAATTGGTTTGCCTCCGTTGCGACATGAGGGAAGGCTTGGTGGACGAGGGAGGATGGGGACGGAAATCATTTATCCCGCCAGATTACAACATAATCCTAGAGGTACATTACAAACATACTACAACAACTCATAATAATGGACCCATTCACCAAGCGGCACATGAAAGAGCTTTCGTGAGGAGAATCCGGGATGCACAAATGATTGGGTACACAAGGAACACAAGCGTCGGTTCACCGCATGGCTAAAGAATTTGGACATGACGGAGGAATCGAAACCATCAAGATTTTAGCATCGGACCATCAAGCCAGGTCACATCATGGCGAGCTATGACATTAGTGGCTTCTCATTTTCCACGGTTTGTAGGGACACCAAGTGAATGGCACTGAGAATAGTGGCGTTCGATGTGAGGCTGTAGATGATGCAACCGGTGAATAAACTACATACTTTGGGTTCATTGATGACATATGGGAGGTTGAATATGGTCCACAGCTGCAGATTCCGGTGTTCGATGTCGATGGGTTCAAGATAAACATGTCACTGTGGATAACTATGGCTAGAGAGTCCTTGACCTAAGTAAAGTAGGTTACAAAGATGATCCGTGAATCCTTGCTAACCGTGCTGCACAGGTCTTCTATGTGGAACAAATTCTCTCTAATGATGAAAAGAAAATCACCCAAAAGCCAAAGCACGTAGCTATTCCTGGAAAACAACAAATTATAGGAGTTGATGGTGTAATGGATTTAGAAGATGTTAACCAGTTCAGCGAGATGTCTCTTTTTACAAACTTTGAAGAGAACATAAAAAAGGTTGAGAAAAGTATCCCGCAAACCTCTTTGCCCTGGGTGCGCCACGATGGACAAGGAAGGACTGTAGCACGCTAGATTCTATATCATGTAACTCATGTATCACTTATCATTTGTACCTAATGCTACTCTTTCTTATTAAGCAAGATGTTTACATTTCCCCTGTTGTATACCTTTGGACAATGATATTATTTACTAACTTAATTAATTCACAAACCCTAAGAATAGGAAATAATCACAGACCCTAACAAACAAACCTTTAATTAATAACTTAATTAAATCACAAACCCTAGGTACATAAAATATTAACTAACCCTAATTAACAAATCTTTATTTACTAACTTAATTAATTCACAAACCCTAAGAATAGGAAATAATCATAGACCCTAACAAACAAACCTTTAATTAATAACTTAATTAAATCACAAACCCTAGGTACATAAAATATTAACTAACCCTAATTAACAAATCTTTATTTACTAACTTAATTAATTCACAAACCCTAAGAATAGGAAATAATCATGACGACCCTAACAAACAAACCTTTAATTAATAACTTAATTAAATCATAAACCCTAAGGATAGGGAATAAATAACCTGTGATACATTGGAAATTGAAAAAAAAATATTAGTACAGGCGGCTCTCATTTGACCGCTTTGTAGAAATATGTTTGTACAGGCGGCTCTCATTTAGAGCCGCCTATACAAACATATTTGTACAGACGCGGTCAATACCGCCTTTGTGAAAAACATTTTTACAGGCGGGGTCAATGAAGCCCGCATGTACTAATGCGATCCACTATAAATTCCGCGTGCGGGCCGCCAAATTTACAAGTCTCGGGAGGTGCGCTTGGCCTGACCCGGCCGTCACGCCGAAAGCGCCGCCCACCGCCACCATCGGTCACGAACCGCCGCCGCTACCGTCCACGCTCGGGAGGATCCGCCTCGCCTCCACGCCGCCGCCGCCGCGCAGGACCGCCGCGACCGCCACCCGCGAAGCCCGCCGCCGCTCCGCCCGCCAATCGGCCTGCCTCGCGCCCGCCCGCGACATCACCGGAAATGCTGAGGTACGCCCCGCACGCCGCGGCCGCCTTGCTCCAGGCGCGGCTTCGCCGAGAGAGCGGCGGCCGTTGCGCGCGCCGCCGCCCCTCAGCGCCGGCAGAGCCTGTGCAGGCCTTCTTTGGGCCTTATGGGCTGGCAGGCCACCGTGGCTCCTTTTTTTTTTCTTTTGTCGTTAATTAATTGTTGGGCTTCTTAAAGCCTTGCCGCCCACATGTTTCTTTTTTTTGTTGTTATTTAATTTAATTAGGGTTTGTTAGGGTTTATTAATTACTAATTAGTTAATTTAGTTAGTTAGTTAGTTTAGTTAGATAATTAGTAATTAGTTAATTTAGTTAGAATAATTATTTATTTAGTTAGTTTAGTTAGTTAATTTAGTTAGTGTAGTTAGTAATATTTAGTTAGTTTAGTTAGTTAATTTAGTTAGTGTAGTTAGTAATATTTTTTGTTAGGGTTTGTTAATAATAGTTATTAATAGTTTTTTTAGGGTTTGTTAATAATAGTTAGTAATATTTTTGTTAGGGTTTGTTAATAATAGTTAGTAATATTTTTGTTAGGGTTTGTTTATAATAGTTAGTAATATTTATTGTTAGGGTTTGTTAATAATAGTTAGTAATAGTTTTTTTAGGGTTTGTTAGGGTTCCTATTAGGGTTTGTTAGGGTTTGTTAGGGTTCCTATTAGGGTTTGTTAGGGTTTGTTAATAAATATTACCAAAGTTATTATTTCACAAACCCTAAGTATACATGAAATAATTAGGCTTTCTCCTCTTTATGTCCATTTTAGGGTAAGTTATTATTATTTCATGTTAGGGTTAGTGATTACGGTTAGTGATTAGAGGTTTGTTAATAATAGGTTCGCTAATTAATTAGGCTATGTAATTAGAGTATATACTTGTATTCCATGTTTATACTTATATTCCGTGGTTATACTTATATTTCATGCAGATGAGTACTCCATCAAATGCTGAGCAGGCCGATGCCCAGATAGATACAGCGGGATCTGACTCCTCTGGATCCGAACCTTATAGGAGCCCGAGCGTATCACCACGTGAATCTCCTAGAGCTAAGAAGGCCCGTCTTGAGTTGGAACATGACCCTAATTACGAGCCTGAAGATGAGCCAAATGATGATGAGGTATATATGCTCGTAGATTGTCTATACGAGAGAATAATGCATGTGTATGTATGTACCTAACAATTGAATTGACAGGAGGTGTTCTCTCAAGTTGTTGCTAAAATGGGAGTCACAAGATGTTCATAAGGACACGGCGCCTCAAACGACCGGGACATCCTCCGAGCGAAGAAGTACAAAGAAAAAGAGTGATCGGGCACGAGGAGATAGAGGAAGGAATAGATTTCGGAAGAAGTTTATAGGATTACTGAGAGGTTAGCCCGAGCGGAGAGCCCTTAGCACCTCTAGAGGCGCTACCCAAATTTAGGGCCGCCATTGGATGGTTAGTAAAGGAAGAATTTGATATCACACGGAGTGATTGGAGTATGGTGCCTGAAGGAAAGAGAAAGAATTGTTGGACTCGATTGTGCACTAAGTTCATTGTCCGGAGGGGAACGAAGGAAGGTTTGGTCAAGGGTCATGTCATGAAGCAGTTAGCAATATCATTAGGGGCTATAGGCACGATATGAATAAAAAGTGGGCTGCAGAAGGGGCGGGACCCGACGAAGCGGTACCCTATCACAAGCGGAACAGTGGGCACGTTTTAGTGTCATAAAAACTCCGGCGACTCCAAGGCTAAGAGCCAAGCCGCCTCGGATCTTGCGAAGAAGAACAAGTACCACCACCACCTCGGCCTTTGGTGGTTACAAGACCAAGATTCCTAAATGGAGGGCAGAAGACGAAGCAAAGAGGAGAGAGGGCCAGTTGGCATTGACCGATATAGTGCCAGAACGAAGTGCGAATTGGCTTCGCGCTCGGAAGGCAAACACCGAGAGCGATGAGATCTCTGTCCCGATGAGATCAAGGCCGATTCTTTGAGAAGGTTTTGGAAGCAACAAACCCCGAAAAACAGGTGCCTTCAAGTTCTGAGAGGGAGAGGGACAGCCTTTCCCATGCTCTAGGTAACAAAATTATATTTTCCATTTTATTCGAGTAAAATAGAAATCGACAACGACATGAAATATCATGTTGTAGGTAACCCCGAGCATCCGCACCGTATGCGGGGTGTCTCATCCGTAACCACCTGGAAAGAAGGGTTTGGCGAAGAGTGGAAAGGCATGTATAAGAAAAGAGAACGACATAAGGAGCAAATGAAGAATTTTTTTGAGCAGCAGGCCGCCAAAAAGTTTAGGGATTTGATGGATGATTTCGTTAAAAACCCTGATCCTGAAGTGATGAAGCGGTTGGCGGGAGCAGTGTCTGCTCAACAGATGTCATCACAAGCTCCTTCATATATGCAGCTTGTCTCAGCTCAACCCTTGGGTAGCCGGGAGATGACCACACAATCTATGCCCTTTCCAAGCAAAGTATAAGCGTCAACATCAAATCAGGACCATTATCCAGTTGACGATATTGATAAACCTTGGCCTTGCTCATTGCTAATTGGATATGGCCTTAGGAATCAGCATACAAAGCAAGTGGCCACAGGCAATGCTATCCCTGGACGTAGTTTCCATGATGTCGAGATGCAAGATGCATACTGCAGGGTGGAAGTGTTGACGGTCGAGAGTGGATATGAAGACGACTTCATCGACATCCCGACCTCTGAGGGTATAGAGAAGCTTGGACAAGCAATCAAGAACTTCATACAAATGGCCGAGACGGTATGTAAGGTTGATTGATCCACCAACGGCACCCTCTCCACCAGTGCATCAAGCATCCCAAGAGGCCGAAACAAGTCAACAATCACCATCGCCAATGCATGCTGCAGCATCCCCATACATTTATGAGCCACCGTCGTCATCCCCAATACATGATCTGACATTCTCGCTGGATGAGCTCGAGGGGCCAGCCAAGAACATGCCTGAGCAGCAGACTCCTCCAGCCAAGAAGGACACAACACCGGATAAAGAGGTAGAGCAAACTCCTCCGCCACCACCAAAGCAGAATGAAGATGAGCAAACTCCCCCGCCACCACCAAAGCATAAGGAAGCAGAGCAAACTCCCCCACAAGCACCGGCCACCAAGAAGACGAGGAAATTTCTAATTCCAAAATTGGTTTCTCCCTATGAGCCAAAAAAGGGGAAAGCAGCAGGCACAGCTCTATTTCTAAAAGGACTTGGAATGCAGCGGATGGCACGAGTCGTTGAGCTCGAACCGTCAAAGAATAAGGAAGCCGCCGGCCAAGCAACTGAAGCCGTGCCACCAACAAAGGAAGCCCCAAGTGGCGATGTACATGTCGAACCGCCACCAAGTACACCATTGACCCTTAAGGATATAAGAAAGCCAACGATTGATGATTATGTCAATATCCCCAGTAACTATGTGCCCGGAAGGCCTATGCTGCAATGGATGGTGCTTGAAAAGCGTCCATAGACGATTAAAAGGTTTCATGACTGGTACATGAGAGCAGTGAATGCTGACCTGCATGCAGTTAGTGTTGACATACCAGCAGACGTGTTTGCTACTGGCAAGGATAAAAGCAGGGCATTTGTTACCTTCGAGGACATGCACCTGCTGTTGAACTATAGGAAACTTGACGTCCAACTCATTACAATCTGGTGCCTGTAAGTATCACTCATGCACACACATTGTTATTATTAAATTTCGAATGTGATAAACTCTAATATGTGGATGTTGTATGTAGTTTGCAAGACCACGAGCAGAGATCGTTAACTGTAGGATCGATGGTCGGTTACCTGAGTCCAATCAGGTTACAAGAAAATATGCACAAATTTATACTTACAAATGAAGATAGAGCAAAGATAGAGAAGGACAAAACACGGAACAAGTTGCGAGAAGTCGTAAAAGGAATTGCAACGAAAATACGAGGACGAATATGCCCTCTATCTCGGTAGAGCAATGCTGAGATATAGGTACAGGGATTTCATATTGGCACCCTACAACTTTGGGTAAGCGTGACCTCGTATACGTACTTCAAATTATCGTGTTAACCCTAAGTACATGTGTCGCTCACTCGTTTATTCATGCAGTGACCATTGGATTGTTTTTTATATTTATCCATTCGAAGGGAAGGTGCTTGTCCTAGACTCCTTACATTATCCTCCTCAGTCGTATCAAACATTCCTGGTTCATTTAGAAAGGTGAGCCAACATGCAACCACATCCGTACTTATATGAATTAGAGTTTCTAAATAACTATAGTGTTTTATATTCGATATCTACAGGGCATGGCGGTTTTATAAGAAGCAAAAAGGACCGGTCGACGCCGCCCGCTCAGATCCTAGTGTGCCATTGACGATACAACACCATTATCCGGTAAGTCTGCTGAACACATATCATCATATAAATAATACACAAGGCATGACAATTTATATGTGTAATCTTTTGCTCATTAATTACATAGTGCCACAAGCAACCACCTGGAACGGTCTACTGTGGATACTATGTGTGTGAGTTTATAAGGCAGCGGGGACGATACGTCAGGGACAAAAATATGGTAAGTAATCTATGTATGAAGTTTTCTCATTAAAGTTGCAAATGTTAATATTGGACATGTGTCAATGATGCTTTTAAACTTTGTTTCCAGCCGAGAAAAAAAGGAAAGGACGTGCCCTTCACTCCATCGACTATGGAAAATATAGTAGCAGATTTGTGCGGTTTTATTATGAGAGAAATAATTCCAAGTGACGGAGCATATTTTGATGAAGCGATTTAGCAAGTGAAAGATTTAGAGCGCCGGACAGACCTAGCGTGTCTAAACTTGAAACGAAATGATATGTAAACACTAAATGGTTGGACTCATAACATGAAATGACGTGTATTATATGTAATTTTATGCTTGATGTTATATTTCATGTGTACATATCTGTAATATTTATATGTGTTGTATGTATGATGCAATTTTATGGTTCATGTTTGCATATCTTAAATATATATATATGTGACAAATATAGTACAGTATGGAGGCAAATATTAAAATTTGAAAAAAAAAAAAAATAATTACAGGCGGCCCACAGTGTGTGAGAGCCGCGTGTGTGAAAAATTTTCACAGGCGGTGACCTAGTCAACCGCTTTGTGTAAATAACTATTTACACAAGGCGGGCCGACAAAGTGAGCCGCCTGTGAAAACTAATTTTCATTGGCGGCTCACAGCCCGCCGCGCTATCTTAATGGGCCGATTAGTATCGACCCCTAAATACAGGCGGTGGGGCTTTGGCCTTTGTATAAATGCCTCTACCACCGCCTTTGTGAAAACAATTTCTGTACCAGTGTAAGTCAAATACTTAATTTTGGATGATTCAATTAGGATCTAGGTTCCTTTCCATCTGTTGTTGTCACATCTTTTTCAGGAATTTTTTTTTGTCTCGGTCACCTGGTACTAATAATGACTAGTTTTGCTTCACTTGTCCATCAATATGCGTATATTATTATCACTGAGCCGCGGACGTTTGATTGTTGGAGAACAAGAGATGTAAATGAGTAATGACTGAGGAGATGACGAAATGATGCAAAGGTACACTATTGTTACACGGCCAAGGTTGGTGGCGAGTACAGACAACAAGGCAAAGCTAAAGCTCAAAGGGGACCTTGATAGAGAAAGGAAGGCTGCATCAAAAGGCTCGCATTCGGCATGGCAATGTGTCCAAAAAGACCATACAATAGAATCCAGAGACGTATTTTTATGGAAAAAATAAAATCAAAATTTACAAAAGGGTGCTTTCTGCGTTGATTCATTTCCCACATGTGAGGCCTCTTGTGTCTGAGTAAAGTACTCGGTAATTGACCTACCTGGACCAGGCCTAAGTCTTCTCCGCGTTTCGCCTTGTGCAAGAAAACAAGACTTCGAGCCGTCTATAGTTTGCCGGCCGCATTGTCCTTGCTTGCATCACTGGAGCTCAGTTTAAGTCCAGGTCGCCTCTCCCCACCGACCTGCCGACCTCCATTGCAGCATCAGCTATAAGCATCAAACAGCGCATTAGGTTTGCTGGTTTGCGATGAACTAGTTCACCAGAGGCAACCCGGCTCCCAAACCCCAAGTGCTTTTCGAGGTTAAACTCTCGCCTGCTTCTGTCCTCAAGCGTAATCTTCCACACTACCACAATAATGATTTGTAGAGGCGGTTCATGAGCATTTGTAGCCCCACGGTTTTGCCAACCGCCCCTGCATAGAACCGTGGCTACAAATGCCCGATTTGGCAAAGGCGGTTGGCCAACCGCCCCTACAAATCGATTTGTAGAGGCGGTTGGCGATTTGTAGGGGCGGTTCTATATCCAACCGCCCTACAAATCAATTTCTAGATATTACGAAAAATTATCAAAAAAAATAGTAAAAAAAACTTTTTTAATCCGAGAAAATCCCCACTAGACAGCCTCCACCCGGGGCTCACCCCAGCCTTTTTTCCGTGATTTTTAGAGACTTTGCGTTGGCCGTGATTCGAACTCACAACCTCACCCTCGCGCGGTCCCTCCTCTACCACTACACCTCACTGTCACATGTGTCCATATTGTATTTTCTTTCCCTACATATTATCCTAAACTGAGATTAAATTGATTGTTTGAGGCCCTAAATGGATCCAAATCAAAAAGTTTTCAACTACAAAGTTTTATAACTTTTTAAGACCTACAGCTTTCATGTTGATCATTTCTCCATCCGAGGTCATTTGAAAAAAGTCAAATTTTACATTTGAGAAAGTCAATGTAATTTTGTTTATCAAGATGATTTCAAATCAAAAAGTTGTCAACTACAAAGTTTCATAACATTTCGAGACCTACAACATTCATATTGATCATTTCTCCATCCGAGGTCATTTGAAAAAAGTCAAATTTTACATTTGAGAAAGTCAATGTAATTTTGTTTAATAAGATGAGTTCAAATCAAAAAGTTGTCAACTACAAAGTTTCATAACTTTTCGAGATCTACTACTTTTATTTTGGTTGTTTCTCTATCTAGGGTTATTTAAAAAAAGTTCATTTCAAAAATTCGAAGTTCAAACCTAAGACATTCATACACGATTTACCATGTGAAAAAAATTCAAATGAAAATATTGTTAACTACAAAGTTGCTTAATTTTTTTAGATCTACAACTTTTATTTTGGTCATCTTTTCATGCGAGTTTGTTTTATTGACTCAAAATTTGAATTTCAAAATTTAACTACTTCAAATAATATTTTCAAAGTGTAAATTTTGGAGTACAAAATGATTTTGAATAAAAAGTTATAAATAGCAAAGTTACGTAACTTTTTTAAGATCTACAACTTTTATTTTAGTCATTTTTCCATCCGAGATCATTTTAAAAAAAAATTAAATTTTAGTGCTTTATTTTTTATATTCGACATTTATTTTTAGGGGCGCCTCAATATAGAACCGCCCCTACAAATCCGATTTGTAGGGGCTGTTGGATATAGAACCGCCCTTACAAATCTAGACATTTGTAGGGACGGTTCGTTTGGCCACCATTTGTAGGGGCGGTTTAATATAGAGCCGCCCCTACAAAAAAAGAGAGGCGTTGCTACAAATAGTTTCTGTAGTAGTGCCAGTCGTTAGCTTCTCTGAGTTTTTCCTCCTGAGATTTGTCTACGATTTGAACATCGATAGTCATGCGTTGCCAGTTGAACAACCCGTGCAATTCTCTGAGCCTGATATTGTGCATGCGTAATTAAACTTTCATTCCTATATACCGGCCCAAGCCTCACAACTGGGCCGAAGACCAGGGACGACAAAAAATGAGCCCACGTGCACCCGACGTATAAGCAGACTTGGAGATCAAGGCCTCTTCTCTTTCTATAAGAACAGAAACATTTCTATTCAGGCAGCTGTGCAGGTCTCAAGCAGCTGTGCAGGTCCCTCAATTTGAGGACTTGTTTCATCTTTCCTTTGTCACAAGAAGCTTATACACAATTTTGAACACAGATATTTGGTCATACATTTGGGGCACTACTTCCTTCTCCAACAAAGCATATAAACAGTTGATTGGGCACATGCAAGTTCATCAAGGCTACCATTGGTTATGCAAATCAAAATGCCAGAATAAGCGAAAGTTTTTTTCTTCTAGCTTCTCCTCAAAGACAGATTAAGTACCAAGGCTCTGTTAAAGTGCAAACATATTTTTTTTCTAGAGGACTACAATTGTGTGTTTGTTTTGTTTTGGTTGTGAAGAAGATCTGCTTCATCTCTTCTTTCACTATGACTTTGTTGTTGCCTGTTGGTTTAGCTTGAATGTGCTGGTGCCTAATTATGATGATTTAGTTCTGCTACAAGCTTCAAAGCCTAACTCCAAGTTTCCTTTCTTCTGCCTGTTGGTCGATTTAGTCAATGAGAAATGATGCCATCTTCAATTAATAATCTGTCTCCGTCGCTACAACATTGCAAAGCCACATTCAAAAAGGAGTTTGATCTAGTTATTCTATGAGCAAAAGATATATCTCACCCTTTTATTGATCTATGGCTAGAAGCCTTTGTGTATTTTTCTTTATTTTTCTGTGCCTTTTTGTTTCTTGAATTTTTTGTACAACTGGCTTCCTGTTTTAATAATAATTCCAATAGGGCTCACACCTGCCCTGTTTCATCAAAAAGGCAGAAAGAGAATGTGGTCAACATACTAATATCCAAAGGATGTATATGGACTACTAATTATTATACTTTTCATGTAGAAAACTAGAAAATATATCTGTTAGCTGATCGGATCTATTATAATCCTACCCTAGGCTATATAAGGAGGGGTAGGGACCCCCTCATCGACATTCTATTTTTCTTTACATTCTATTGCAAGCTTACATGGACACCCCCTATAACCGAGCATACGAATACAAGAGATCCACTCCAAATTAGACATAGGGTACCACGTAAATTGGAAATATGATACTACATACCTGAATTAGTATAATCACTGTCTTGTGTATTACCTATTTGATTCCTTATATGCGAATACGATGATCTGTACTACCGAGTAAATACTTCTAACAGTTGGCATGCCAAGAGCCTTTTGTGCATAGATTTTGTTGTGTTTCAAATGGGTCTCATCGCCATGGTCAACACGAACGCTAACCAAATTGTACGAAGTTCACGAGTTCACTCCAATTAGTTTGGGGACTTGCGCCTACAAGATCCCGAACTACTCATGCAGAAGGTATTGTTTAGGCAGGGTCGATAACTTTGGCCCATCACAACTCCTCCCTAAATTTGGCCGAGAAAGTCAATGACAACTTGGTCCCAAGTGTCATTCTTTATTAGATTGAGTTTGAGGGCTTTATTTTAAGGTCCATTACTAGAGTGCAACCTAAAAAACAGGGCCATCAAAGAGTCGACGGAGCTCTCAAAAACAGTGCCCTTGTTTTGAGGGCTATTAGTGGAGTTGCTCTTAAGAATAGGTGGACACTATGTAAAATCGATAGCGGTTGTATGTATTCATGAAGCATGATGCCCTGGCAATCAGAAAAGGAAGTTTCCAAACCAATTAGGATGCATTTGATAGAGCTCTGGCTTTAGCCAAACTAGTTTCTACTATAGCTTCTCCAATAAAACAACTTTTTCTAGCTCCAACTTCATTGATTAGAAAAATATTTGGTAAAACTACTTCTTCTCATAGGTACTATGGCATATGACCGCCTAATGTGAGATAACAAATCAATCTCCTCAACACACAAAAGCTTTCTGCTCCTATCAACTATGCTCGACGCAATCCACAATGAGTCCACCAATGCCAAAATCGAACATCAGTAGACATGTATATGTTGTTTGATGAAGATATGAAATAGCTACAAAAATGTTGTTTACTATAGATTATACTAGATGACATGAACATACAAAGCATCAAATACTTGAATTTGTTGACTTTTGCTATAAGTGACATGCCAATGGTATATAAGCACTCAACTAGTGCCAACTCAACAACAATAGTTGCTTGCTTGGATAAGTTTTGCTTAAGTTACGATGATTTAGCTGTAGAAAGGAAGCATGCATGCCGTTTGTGAAAGAAAAAGGCAATGTTTAAGATATAGAGAGAGTTAGTGTAAAAGTCCTAGAGAAGTATGCTCTTGTTTAAAGCTCTCTTTTCTATCTTAATTGAAAGACAGAGATTTTACCATTATATTAAAAAAAATACTAGACGGGATTTTCATTGTGTGTTTAGTAATCCCAAAATTTTAAATTCTACAAGTCATCTAACTTTTTGACGAGACTACTAGTATTACATTCTTTCATCGCTGGTGCCCTTATTAGCCATGCCCATGCGGTTAAACTGCTCTAAAAACATTTCCACCACCAACTCCCCCGCTGGCTTTGGCCTCTTCCTCCTGGCCAGTGGTGGTGAGCGTCTCTGCTTCTGGGCCCGGCGGCCAACCACTGCCTTTCACGGATGCCGGCGGCGGCTTTAATTTTTTTTACTGGTACCACTTGACCGGCAGGAGTAAAAATGGAGGACGGATGCTCGTGATAACTCGCTAGGAGTCGGAGGCGGCCAGCGCTGGCACTGTCGCCCACCACCGGTCACTGTTTAGGGCCCATTAATGTCCTCCTGTCCTGCAGGAGCAGGACCGCCGCTGCTTCTTGTCTTTGTTGGGGCGTTGGGGGAGAGTGTGGCTGCGTAGGTGAGAGATCGATCCCGTGCACTGGCCACTGCCACTGGGGCGCTCTCGCTCCTCCCCTGCCCCGGCTGCTTTGCTTGCTACTTGCTAGGTGTTGAGGAAGAATGGGGGAGAGAAGGTTGGGGGTTCCTAGATGCATTCGCGCCGTCCAGGCTATGAACTGAGCTAAGCAGCTTCTTGAGTTTTAACTGAGCTCTGTGTAGCTGTTCTTGCTCCTGCGCTCCCTGCATTTCAGGTCAGAAGCGCACAATTTCTTGCTGCATTTTGATTATGAATGTCGTTTCTCCTCTGCGCTAATTTGGCTCCACATGACTGCGTGCCTTCTCTGCTCTGTACAACGGTGCCATTCTGACACTACACTTCCCCACCCTTCTAATTTCCCCTCTTTTTTCGCCTTCTTTTTAAAGTTCATAACTTCATATGCTCTGAGAGTTTGCTTCTCGCTGCAAATCTGATTGCTTCCGGTTCGGGGACTCCAAGCTTGCTAAACTCTCACTTTTTCCCTTGAGCCGCCTTTCTTCTTTCGCCTTAGCGGGGTCGTTTTGAAGCCTGCTGCGTTTCATGGTAGGTTTCGCTGCAATCCTTGCTTGCAAGCTCAGATTTGTTTCGTATTTGTTCCATTTTTTTTTGTACCAAGTCCCCCTCAAGGGTTCTTGCAAGCCACAGGTTTCGAACTTGAAATTTGTATTTGTGCCACCAAGGTCTGTCATTTTCTTTGTCGGGTCCCCACAGATTAGGCTATATGAGTACAACCAAAATGATATTTTATTTAAACAAAAGGAAACCAAATAGTGTTGCCTTGTTTCATCCTACGTTCGATCTGACGCACTGGTTCTTCCTTCCAGCATCCAATGTGGTTTTTCTAATGATAAGACAAGGACAGGAGTCAGTTTACTGTTACGTTAAAAAAAAATGAGTCAGTTTACTGGCATATCTGCCTTGTACTTCTGTTGTTACTCTACGTTTTGCTACATCCAAATTGGGCTGAAAATTGTAATCTTCAGCAGGAAACTGATATTTGGGGGCAAGCAAGGCAAGATTTCTCTCCGAGGAAGCATTGTTCAACTACAAGTGCTCCACTTCAGCCTTCCTGATTTATTTGTTGTGCGAGTCCCCGTTAAAATTCTGCCAATTTTGGTGGCTTGGAAGTGATAAAGTTTAGCAAGACACTGAGTCAATTGAGACAGGACAGTGCTAGCTGAGCTCCAATGGCTTGGCACCTTAGTATCCTTGTCATGGTCACTACCTGTTTGATTTTATTACCAACAAGCGAGCAATCTTCACAGAGCGAGCTGTTGCAGCAGCTCAGGAAGCAGCTCGAGTACCCCAGGCAGCTGGATGCTTGGGGCAGCCCAAGCAGCGATCCTTGCTACGCTCAGCCCACTGCAACTCTTGCGGTCACCTGTGAGGGAAATGCCATCAGAGAGCTGAAGATCATCGGTGACAGGATCACCAAGCCACCAAAGTTCAGTGGCTTTTCTGTTCCTAATGTCACCCTCTCAGAAGCCTTTGTTCTTGATTCGTTTGTTACTACGCTGGCAAGGCTAACTACTCTAAGAGTTGTCATCCTGGTGTCTTTGGGCCTATGGGGTCCCCTCCCAGATAAGATTCACCGTTTATCTTCACTTGAAGTGCTTGATTTGAGCTCCAATTTTCTCTATGGATCGATCCCTCCCAAGCTGTCAGTCATGTCTAAGCTCCATACTGTGACACTGGATGGTAACTACTTCAATGGAAGTGTGCCAGATTGGCTTGACTCATTCTCGAACCTCACTGTTCTTCGGTTGCAGAGTAACCAGCTGAAGGGGCCCATACCGGTATCAATTGGTAAAGCTGCCATGCTTACAGAGCTCGCGCTTGCTGGCAATAGCATCTCGGGGACATTCCAAATTTAGGCAGCCTAAATAAGCTTGAGATGCTGGATTTAAGGGACAACGAGTTGGATGGAGCTTCCTGAGATGCCTACATCAGTGGTAACAATCTTACTTAGCAAAAATTCACTAAAGGGTGAAATTCCTGAGCAGTTTGGTCAGTTGAACCGGCTTCAGCACCTTGATGTCTCATTCAACTTCCTTGTGGGGAGTCCTCCTGCAGAACTGTTTGCTCTCCCTAACATCAGTTATCTGAATTTGGCGGCAAATATGCTTAGTGGTTCACTCTCAAGTAGTTTAACATGCAGCAGCACACTGGGCTTTGTGGATTTGTCCACTAACCGACTCACAGGTGATCTGCCCAGCTGTCTGAATGGTAGTTTGAATAACAAGGTCGTTAAGTTTGATGGCAATTGCTTTAATGTTGACCCTGCCCACCAGCATGAGGCTAAATATTGCCAGCAATCTCATAAGGGGAAAGGATCAAACAAGGATGTTGGACTTGTAGTCACTGTTGTTGGAATATTGTTTGTTATGCTTATGCTTTGTCTATTGTTAATGGCTTCAAACAAAGAAGCTGTCAAAAGTTCTGGCAGAACAACAGTTCCAGCAAAAGCATACACAAGATAATTCAATTTCAGGAATGTCCACTGAACCGCTGGTGAATGCTAGTAAGAGTTTCAATCATTTATTGCATTAAATATGTGTGTTAGCTTCTCTAACTTCTTTGGATCCTCCTTTCATGAGTAATTACATTTTGTGACAGCGAACATGTATCTGTTTTAAAAAAAAGAAGTAGAATTAGATAACCCATCTCTCCCAAGTTAACTTATGTCTGAATCAGCAAATGCAGCCTAGCTTTGGTGGGTTCCACATTGTCACATTGCATCGTCAGTCTTGCGTCTTGACATACCATAGAAATGCTCTGTAATGATGTGTACGTGAATGTGCTTTGGGTGACAGTAATATTAATCTTAAAAATCGGACCTGCCATTTTCTTTTGTATGCATGAATACAAAAAAAATGTGGCTTGTGGGGGAAAGACCGCCCCTGCGGCATTGCATTAAGAAGGAACTACTCGTGCGTAGGCTGAGAAACACCTGAAAGGACAGCTGTCCTAGATGTGCTACTGAGTGCCTAGGACACATGTCTGTGGCCGTGTGCATCACGCTGTATAACTCAGAAGACAGCCGGCGATGGGTGTTTTCTAACCTAGACTTGTTTAAATTCGCTCCCATGTGAACCCAAACCCCAGACTTGAGGTGCTACTAAGCCTCCTGTGACACTAGGGACCTGTTTGTGTATGCAGGAATCCTAACATGTCTTAATTATAAATATTTATATCATATGCTTTACACCTGTTTTTCTTGTGAATTCAAATAATTTTCTCCTTCGTTTGCAGGGTGCATATCTCAAGCTGTCAAGTTAGGAACACAAATACAACCATCATATCGCATATTTTCTTTTAGAAGAACTCAAGGAAGCGACAAAGAGCTTTGAACGGTCAGCATTTTTTAGGCGAGGGAGCAATTGGAAAGGTTTTTATTAGTGTTTTTGTATTATTTATATTTTTTCTTTACCCTAAACATGACACGATTAGCAAATGAACCAAAGTAGAATATTTCAATTGCTCTAGGTTACATTTGTATCAATAACAGTTCTTCTAGCCTAATTCCATTGATCTCAACTTTTCATATTTTCAGCTGTACAGGGGAAAACTAGAGAATGGGACCCTAATTGCCATAAGATGTTTGGCATTGCACCAGCGATATTCGATTAGGAATCTAAAGCTTCGTTTAGATCTCCTTGCAAAGCTTCGCCATCCAAATCTAGTTTGCCTATTGGGGCATTGCATTGACAGCGCGGTTGATGAATCAACTGTGAAGAGGGTTTTCCTTGTATATGAATATGTGCCTGGTGGAACTCTTTCTTCTTATCTTTCTGGTAATGATCTGAATTTGACTATGAATTCAAATAAATTTTCGGATCCCATTTGTTATTTATGTTTACACTTTCTTTTTTTGGCAGCCTCTAGTCCAGAGAAGACTCTGAAATGGTGTGATAGGCTGCAGGTGCTGATTGCCATTGCCAAGGCTGTTCATTTCCTACATACAGGAATAATTCCTGGTTCCTTATCCAATCGGCTAAAATCTTCCAGTATTTTGGTTGACGAACACCACATGGCAAAGCTGAGCGACTATGGATTATCCATTATCACAGAGAAGATATACAAACATGAGGTGGGCTTGTCATTCTGAAAGAATTTCCCTAAGCAGCTTAAAAGGTCAGACCATGCTGCTTTATTTTAACATAATTACTTACTGTGTTCAGGTAATAGGACAAAAGCAAAAATACTTGCAAAATGATACTACGGAAATGTAAGTACCTGCTAAACAGATTGTATCTTTGTTTAATTTGAGATGTATAGTCCAAGGGCAACTTTGATTCCACATGCATGGGAACGAGCCTCTAGCAGAGTTGGTTAGGTGGTTCTAGTAGCACACCTTAGGTCCCGGGTTCGATTTCCTGTGGGAGTGAATTTCAGGCTAGGGTTAAAAGAATCCCTAACCCATGCCAAAGCACAGGTCTAAGGTCTTGCCCAGGTGGTCGGTCATTCTCACAAGGGCTACGGTTCCTTGTGTGAAGGTGAGGCAGGGTTCAAGGGGATTTTCTTCACCTATGTGAGAAGGTCGTCCCTATCACACAACACTTGGGGGATATCTTACCCCTGCAGGCCGAGATTTTGATTTCACATGCACAGTTTGGTAATAACATTTAGAATTCAGCACACCAAGTGCATTGAAATAGGAAAAAAAAGGAAAATCTTGTTTTAAAATTCAATTGTCATAATTAGTTCTGACCTGTATAACATGTGTTGTAGGGAAAATTTAGAGGATGATGTATTCTCTTTTGGTTGTATTCTACTCGAAGTACTTATGGGCCCAAAATTACATGAGAAAGGTGACCCTTTCATTTTGAAAGATCTGGTATGTTGCCCTATGTATTTATACTACAAATTTGATAGATACTGGATAGAATTTTTTTTATGTTGAGTAGCTTAGTTAATCTCATGAGGATTTTAGGCTGTTTAAAACACTGAAAATGCTTTCTGTCTTGGTTCGATTTGACTCCATTCCGCATCATACTTTCCCAGTGTTTGTGATTTGATGCAGCACATATGTAAAGCACCTGTAAACCATCTTGTGTTTGTTTCACCATTTTCCAAAAAGGAATATCCATCTTACTTTTTTTTTTTTGAATGAAGTGGCCATGCATCTTAATTAATTAATAGGAACAGTACCTTTCATCTAAGCTTGACCTTCATCCCTTTGCGGAGTCTGATATGATCACTGTTCTGACCACACTTACAGAAACATTTACTGCATGTGGGAGAGAAAAACAAAGAGGATTGAAACAATGTAACTAACTTTTGCCTGTATCTGCAGGTTGCATCAATGTCAACTTTGGAGGAGCGCGATCAAGTTGTGGATCCTGTCATTATTGGCACTTCTTCACAAGATTCCTTATCCATTGTGGTTTCAATTATGATAAAATGCCTGTCCGTGGAATGCTCGGCCCGACCTTCAATTGAAGAAGTTCTCTGGAATCTGCAATATGCTGCGCAGGTACAGACAGCGGCAGACGGTGACCAACGATCAGAAGCTTCCTCACAAGCTTGTTAGCATGGAAAATGGAAATAGCTCGAAACTGTAATCTAGACAGTCCTATAATAGCCAATTTCTCGACAAGATCAAAGATGATAGGATGCAAGAATCATGTTTAGAATGATCTTGATTTGAGGACAGGGGGTGACCGGATGAGTAAGCTCGGCTAACTGTTGCCTCATGGCTATCCTGCGTTTGATCTCTCCATTGCAACTAGTTCAAATATAATCAGTTCAGATTTGAACTAGAGAGCATGCCTTGCAAGTTGGATCACTGTCCAACTCCTTGTATATAGTTCTTGGCATCTGTATTTCTTTTTGAGCCACAAATGCTTGTATTTCTTATTCTTACCCTAATGTTCGCAGTATAACATTATTCGTATTGTGGACTTTGCAGTGCATATGAGCTATTACACCTCAACATTATCTTCTTTTTCAGGAAAGCATTTTTTTTTCTCGGTCAGGTCTGACTACAAATTTTGCATTCACATGTCCATATGCATATATTATCACTGAGACGCAGACGTATGATTCTGCTAGAATAACATATGCAATGCAAATGACCATTAGGAAATGACCAAATGATGCAAAGGTACATTATTGTTACACGGCCACGGTTGGTGGGGAGTACAGACAAGAAGGCAAAGCTAAGATAGCTAAAATGGACCTTGATGAGAAAGAAAGGCTAGCTGCCTGAAAAGGCTCCGCGTTTGGCATGGCAGTGTGTCCAAGAAAGAGCATGCAATACATTCCAGAGAGGGTATTTTTATCGGAAAAATAAAAAGAATAATCTACAAACAGTAGTTTCTGCGTTGGTTCATTTCCCGGCCCACATGTGGGGCCTCCTTCCTGTGAGTACTCGGTAATTGCCCTACTTGGACTGACCTGGTCAAAGTCGTCGTCCGCCTTGTGCAAGAAAACAAGACGACCTCGAGTCTTCTATAGTTTGCCTCCCTGTCCTTGATTGCATCACTGGAGCTCTGTCTTCTAGGTCCAGGTCGCCTCCATCTCCCCAGCGACCTGCCGACCTCCATTGCAGTTTGCAGCCTCAGCTATAAGCAGCTTGCAGCCTCAGCTACAAGAAGACTCCACCACCAGGCTTGCAGCTTGCTGGCTTGCTGCAGCTTTGCGATGAACTAGCTCGCCAGAGGCAATCGGCTCCCTCGCTCCCCGAGTGCTGTCGAGGTTAGAATCTCACCTGCCGCTGTCTTTTGTCCGAGTCATTCCTTCTGAGATTTGTCTCAAACTTGAACAACTTGAACATCGACGGCCATGCGTTGCCAGTTGAATAACTGTACATTTTTCTCTGAACCTGAGGTGTTGAGAGTTGAAACCATTACTTTTTCCTGTCATTGTGTATGCGTAATTCTTTTCTTTGGACAGTAAATCGTTGTGCAGTTTCGACTCAGCTGCATTTACCCATGTAGGATTACTGTTTACTGCTAGTGCATCACACTGGACATTATAAAGTCGCAGCATGAAGTTGCTTCTGCATCTTAACACCATTCACATCCACTCTTTCTGCAGGGTTTAGATTAGACTGTTGGACTTCCAGTGTCAGACTTCTTGTTGTTGAGCACCTCTGAAGCTCCAATCCCCAGCGACCAGCAGGTATCATCAGACCCCAAATGTTTCCATCTTGATTGATACCCTTCTCTTTGCTAGGAGACATAATGGATTACCTGTTTATCAAATTTAACAAGCGAATTAGTGGCCCTTAATTTAGTCGACTTTGACCACCTAAAGAACTAAAGGATATAACCAAATGGTAGCTAAAATTAATCTCAAGTGTCAAATTTTAACTTAGCTATTTTGAATATACTAGTGTTTGGGCACAATCAAACACGCATTAATCCAAAGCAAATATGCATTTATGTCGTTCCCTCCAGTGTGGGACCTCCTGCTCGTACCGTGAGGGTAATTGCACAGTACGCCGCGTATGGACCGTGTGGACTGGGTAAGCCTTTGGAAGCTACAGCTTCAGTTTGGAGTAGTTGCGGATGAACTTAAAACCCAGTTCCGGCTCTTCTCTCTGGCGCAGCCAGTGCTCTCTTTCCATGGACTTGTTCAAGGTCACTTCATTTTGCTATTCAGGTCATCATATGCCCATACCCCTTGTTCAGATAAGATGTCCAGTTCCAGTATTGTGATTTTAGACCTGCGCCAAAATAGATGAAGAAACTGTTGAGGTATAATAGTTCATATGCACTGCGAAGTCCGCAATACGAAACATGCTGAGCATTTGTGGCTCAAAGAAATACAGAGGCCAAGAACTATACAGAGTAGGGAGAGTGTCTGGGTTGTAGGTCTGCAAGTTACTGCCCCCATCAGGTGCTCACTGTCTAGATTCAATTATTCACTCCCAAAGTTTCACATATCAATATTACACTTAACACTTCTATGCACGTGCTGGATGATGCAATTTAGTTATGAGAACAAAATATTGCACAAAAAATATTAGACACTGAATTTCCCCTTCGCAAATATCCCTCTTACAGTTTGCAGGTAGAAATTTCATGGAGTTCTTAAGGTTCAAGGCCAGGCAAAATAAACCAGCTAAAAAAAAATCTGAAGCTATTCTCTAGACGTGGTAACCAGGACCTCAAACAATAATAATTTTACACAGGTAGAAATTTCATGGAGTTCTTAAGGTTCAAGGCCAGGCAAAATAAACCAGCTAAAAAAAATCTGAAGCTATTCTCTAGACGTGGTAACCAGGACCTCAAACAATAATAATTTTACACACTGATATAGAAAAAAATGTAGGCATGGTCATGACACATGAGTAGAGGAAGCCACCAAAGAAGGTGCTCAAGGACCACTTGTGTTTCCTTTCTTGCCTGCCCTGCTGTTTCAGTATGAGCCAAACCTCCCTAGAGGTTTAGCGGACAAAGGGCAACAGCATGCTCTGTAGAAAACAATAGGGATGAAATGGATTGGATATAAACAAAAATAATAGGATATGAATATAGATAACTATTATTTTTTGTTGTCAGACTCAGATATGGATAGTGTCAGATTTTTTTTAGATTAAGGAAAATCATCCGGCCTCCAACATTCAACAGATGAATGTGTATAGCCACTCAATACATGATCAGCACTCAAGCCAAACCGAAATCCGGTTAAACAAAACAAAGCAAAATAGCTGAACTAAGAGCTGAAACTAAAACAAGCAGAATTGCTCCTCAAAGTGCTAAAACCCTGAAACTGACAAACAAACCCTTAAGCTTCAACCCTCTTTAGATGTCTCCACCAACATTTTCCGAAGACTTCCAACATCAACACTTCCAGTGAATAACAACCTTCCTTCATTTGTCTTCTCTCTTTCTCTTTAGATAGCTGTGACCAAAGTCTGATCCAGTATGTCCCTCTGAAAATCAAATAGATATCAATGGATAGTTGTTAGTTGGATACCAATAAAATAAAATTGAACTATATATCTACGGTATCGGACATTCAATATTAGGATTCACAGAAAGATTTAAAAGTGACATGAATATCGAAGAGGCGGTCGGTAAATATCCTTCCCAATTCCATCCCCATTAAGAAAAATCAAGTGATTTGGGTTTTCTACAAACACAGCTTATCGTGATTGAGACAGTAGCTATTATTCTTGCCACAGCACAAGGGACATCTCAGTAATAAACTAATAAAGATATCTGAAATTCTGGACTCAAAGTTATGTTTTACTAGTCATGTCACTAGAAAAAACTGCAATGGATGTATTATGTGTCAAAACCCATCAAACAGCTTTTAACTCTTAGGAAATGCACCTTCTGAATATGGAAGGGTGATAAACAGCTAAACGGAGGGTGCTCTTCACGACAACCTCCAAAGTAGGTAGTGACCTTTCAGTGTAACAAGAAACCCAGAAAAATACTTCATGCGTTCATTAGTTCAGTTGAAATAGGCACCAAGCCAGCGAAACTCCTTTGCTCACACACTAGAAATGAACCTCAAGCTAAGGCTAACAACTAAATCTAAAGCAACAAACTCTAAATATAATTGTTAACTGAAGATTACCCTGACTAAATGAAGAACATAGCACTATATGCCAGGTGTCCTTAGTCATTCTGTGGGTATAGGTCCAGCCCCACATGACACTAATTACTAAAGAAATGAAGCAGACAAACTTTGAACTATGTGGGTCACGAAAATTGCTTACCTTCAATGACATTATGAGGCATAATACAATGATGAATCAATTGAAGAGAAAAGATACTTTACACAGGATAATTGTTTATTCATACTGTGACTGTGAGGTTTATTTGACACTTTGCTTAATACATAAACTTAATGAAATGTTTTAATTAACCGCATCATACTTCGGTATGCACTAATGGGCCACAGTTCTACACCTAATTATAAATATTGAATTTCAAAATCAGAAGCCAAAAACCAGTTTTCAATCAAACTGATATAGATGTACTCCTAAGCATGCCTTTCTTGCCCTTCCATTTTGCTTAGTTTCTGGCTTAATGAGTACACCTAATTATAAGGCATTAATTTCTGATCATGCAACTGTGCTTAGTTTCTGCTAACTTTTCAATTCTTTTGCAATATGTAACATGATCTACGTTTATGCTTCTCAGCAGAAATGGCAGAGGCCTTACTGCATGTTGTTGCAAAGATTGGTTCCACATTAGCGGAGGAAACCACAAAGGCTGTGATAGCCAAGCTATCAGACAAAGTTAAGAATCTCAAGGAATTACCAGAGAAAGTTGAGGAAATTGGGAGAGAATTTAAGGCGATGAGCAATGTTGTGAAGCACTTTAGTACACCAAGTCATACCAATGAGCTTGTCAAAGATTGGATTGGAGAGGTGCGGGATTTGGCCCACCGTGTTGAGGATGTAATGGATAAATATTCATATCATGCTGTTAAATTGGAGGAAGAAAATACCATGATGAAGTTCTTCTCCAAAGCTTATTATGTCACAGTTTTCAGTGAGATTGCCAACGAGATTATCCAGATAGAGAAGAAAATTGAAAATGTTGTGAAGCGGACGAGATCGGTGGTTGCAGCTGCCACAGTTTATTCCTAATCCACTTGCTGATATTGAAAGAAAACAGCCACAGATCAGGTTCCATGAAGTTGTACAAGCTGATATTGTGGGGATTGAACACAACAGAAGACAGGTGACTGAATGGCTGTACTCTGAAAAACAAGGTGGATTAGTGATTACAGTATCTGGTATGGGTGGACTGGGAAAAACCACCCTGGTTGCAGATGTGTATGAGCGGGAGAAGATAAACTTCACCACTTATGCTTGGATTGTTGTGTCTCAGAACTATGATTTGGTTGATTTGCTGAGAAAAATGCTTAGGAAGATTGGGGACCAAGAACATTCACAGCTAATGGATTTGGATATCCATGACTTGGAAGTAAAACTAAAAGAAAGGCTGTCAGGTGGAAACTGTTTGCTTGTATTAGATGATGTCTGGAATCGAGAAGCATACACTCAGATAATGGATGTATTCCAGAACCTCCAAGCATGTAGAGTTATAATCACAACACGACAGGAACATGTGGCTACACTTGCCCATCCAAGACATCAACTCAAACTCAAACCATTGGAAGACAATGATGCATTTAAACTTTTCTGCAGAAAGGCTTTCTATAACCGCATGGAATGCAAATGTCCTCAGAACCTTGAAAAGCTGGCTAATGCTATAGTGGGTAGATGTCAAGGTCTGCCGCTTGCAATTGTATCCATAGGTGGTATGTTGTCTTCACTTCCAGCAACAGAATACGTTTGGAATGAGACGTACAACCAACTTCGGAGTGAGCTGGCAAATAATGATCATCTTCGTGCAATTCTAAATCTGAGCTACCATGACACACCTGGAGAACTGAGGAATTGCTTCTTGTATTGTGGTCTGTTCCCAGAGGATCATGAATTCTCACGGGAAAGCCTTGTTAGGCTGTGGGTTGCAGAAGGTTTTGCAGTGCCAAAAGAACAAAGCACAGCAGAGGAGGTGGCTGATAGATATCTCAGAGAATTGATTCAAAGAAATATGCTGGAAGTTGTCGAGAATGATGAGCTAGGCAGAGTTAGTACCTGCAAGATGCATGACCTTGTGCGTGAGCTGGTGCTTTCTATTGCGAAAGAGGAAAAGTATGGTTGTGCATATGATTTTTCAAGCATGTCCCAAATGGAGAAGGATGTTCGTCGCCTGTCGTCGTGTGGATGGAAGGACAAAATTGCAGTAAAAGCGAATTTCCCACGTCTTCGAACTCTAGTGGCACTTGGAATAATTGCATCGCCTTCTCCGTTGTTATCACCAATTTTATCTGAATCCCACTATCTTACTGTTCTTGAGCTGCAAGATTCTGAATTAACCGAAGTGCCAGCATCCATAGGAAATCTGTTTAATCTGCGCTACATTGGTCTGCGCCGCACAAGGGTCAAGTCACTGCCAGAGTCTATCGGGAAGCTCTCAAACCTCCTCACCCTGGACATCAAGCAAACAAAAATAGAGAAGCTGCCACGAGGGATTGTTAGGGTGAAGAAGCTGCGGCACCTTCTAGCTGATAGATATGATGATGAGGAGCAGTCAAAGTTCCGGTATTTCATCGGAGTGCAAGCACCAAAACAGCTATCCAATTTGGAGGATCTGCAGACTCTTGAGACCGTGGAAGCCAGCAAGGACTTGGCTGAGCAGCTGGCAAAGCTTACGAAACTACGGAGTGTATGGATTGACAAAATTCGTACTGTTGACTGTGCAAATCTTTTTGCTACACTTTCCATGATGCCACTTCTTTCTAGCTTGCTTCTCTCTGCGAGTGAAGAGAACGAGGAACTTTGTCTGCAAGCTCTCAAGCCAGAATCTGAAAAACTCCACAGGTTGATAATCAGAGGGTGCTGGGCAGACAAGACATTAGAGTGCCCCATATTTCTTGACCATGGTAGAAATCTGAAGTATCTAGCTATAAGCTGGTGTGGACTTAAGGACGACCCATTCAAGTTGCTTGCTCCATATGTGCCGAACCTAACCTATCTTAGCCTTAACAGGGTGCGTAGTGCAAACACCCTAGTTCTGTATGAGGGGTGCTTCCCACATCTGAAAACGCTTGTCTTGAAGCGCATGCCTGATGTCAGTGAGCTGAACATCAGCGATGGTGCCCTTCCACAGATCGAAGGTTTATATGTTGTGACACTTCCAAAGCTTGACAAGATCCCCCAAGGCATTGAATCCCTTCGCTCTCTGAAGAAGCTATGGCTGCTGTCTCTGCATCAGGACTTCAAAGCTCAGTGGCATATAGACGGAATGCAGCAGAAAATGCAGTATGTTCCAGAGCTCCGAATCTAGAAATGGAACCTGGTTTCCATATGAGTTGGCATCAATTCATAGCATATCTACTTATAACTACTAATCAAATTGTTCAGTCCTCCTCAATAAGCCATTGGTGGTTGGCATTGGCAGTAAATTTGTGTAGCATCTATACTATGTTCTAGATTTGTAATGCTCCAATAAACCCTTAAATTTGTCATTGTTTGACTTCAGATTCCACCTATTCGAAGTAGTGTGGTTTTGGTTTTTACTTTGATCCCATGCGATAACCTGGACCTTGTGTATTGAATTACATAATGTAATAAATTATTTATCATGTGACTACATTCAATCTCTTCCAGATACAATAATTCAGAAACACTGAAAGATTGTGCCATAAAAGTCCTTCGTACAAACAGTTTTCTTAAATACAGCAGGAAGGGTGCCATAAAATCAGCTTAGGGTTGAGCCCAACTCCACATGAATTTCAATGAGAAAAGGCAAAAAACAAATGCTCGGTTGACGGGCTCATGCGACGAAATGCACATTGATTTTTGGATAACTGTATCAGGTTTATACATAGGGTCCAAATAAGTAACTGATTGAGGCACATAGCAACAGCAATTAGCATACAAATGGTTCTTGTGTCCTACACCACTGTATTGAATGTTAAAAAGTCATCTACCAACAAGGGGAAAACTGATTGGATGTATCATGTGGAACAGCAGGCTCTAAACCCCTAATAATAAATCGATATCAGCAGATACAACGGGAACTGCACTGAAAACAGAGGGCCGCATCGCATGAAGCTCGGCGAAGTTAACAACCTGATTTTCGGAGTGGCGCAAGTCTTCGAAGGTTAGCCGCGCCGCTGATAGGTAGAGGCAGGGGGCTTGCCACGGCCGCCGCCGGCGCTGCACCGAATGTGCAGGAAACCATCGGAAACGGGGAGGGGATGCTGCAGACAGTTCGATGTGGACCTTAGCCTGAGGCCCAGTTCAGCTCGGCGACAGGCCCAGTGTGTTTCCTCAGCTTTCCTCTCGGCCCAATAAGGAGCAACTGCAAGTTCCCTTTGGGTTCAGCGCAGTTGTGGGCATGCAGCTTTTTTTTAAGGGGCATGCAGCTGGTAAGCCTGCGAAAGAAGTCCAATTATAGCGGTTATCCTATTTTCCTCTCTCACGTGCAAAACCCATCCTATTTTCCTCTCTCATATGCAAAAACCAGTTTTTTTTGTTAATCTCAACTTTTGAAAATCGTGCACTTTTACTTTGTGACGGGTTTGACAGTGGTTTTTCTGATGTGGTGCCGCGTTAGAGAGGATAAATCGAACTATGTTAAAAACTCAAGAGTAAATTGGACTAGAAACCATGTTTTGTAGGTTATATGAGTGTGACTTGGACAATTGATTCTGAAACCATGATTAGGTTATATAAACTGATGATGACAAAACACCATAGCGTAAGCCTAAAACCCAAGCACCCGAGCCTCCAACTCCAGATCAACAAAATAGGTCAACAAAATAGGTCTGGTGCAGCTAGTGAGCCAGGGAGCGGGGGTCGAGGGAGATGCCGCGGCATAAGTTGTTGGTGAGCTAGGGAGTGACGGAGATGCCGCGGCATAAGTTTGATTCCATCTCTACCTTATTATAGATTCCATCTCTACCTTATTATAGATTCGATTTTCCTGCTATTGTGTTGGCTAAGTGGATGAGTTAAAGGCGACATCGGCATTCTCCCAAGCGATTTCGTTTTATTTGGGGTTTGAGAAGTGAGATTGAGGTATATGAACTATGGCTTGTCCAGCGTTGATTTAAGATGCATGCAGAATTTTAGAGTCAAAAGCCATGTTTTTTCTTTCTCCAAATGGTTGGAACTTCTGTTATCGTCTTGGAAACTAGTTTCCACATGTGTGTGAGTTTCGGTTAAAGTGATTTTGTAATAATCTTGGTCTGATGCTTCTTTTTTGTGAGAAGCTAATGCCAGAACATTTGTTTCCATGATCTAAAAAAAAATACAAATGTTGCATGATGAAATTGTACCATTGGATCTCATAATTGAATGTCGTGGATGATTCGACCAAACTATACGTTTACCTGGATGTTCCATGTTGCCTTCATGTCACGTTGATTCCTTGAGTTTGATTGCGTTACAGTTTAGGTGATGCTTGTTTATTTGAATACTACAATATTCTAGAAAGAACACAAAGAGCTACTAGTTTCTCTAAATGTTTTTGTGCCGATAGAATTTAAACAATATTTTACGAGTTGCACTTTGTGAAGAGACTGCACTACGTGGTGCAGGGCGAGGACTTGCTGAGCGATACGAAATTGATCGATGCCATGGCCAAGACAAACACCACTGATGCAAGGATCTAAGCAACAGAACACCAGGAAGAATCCTACTTCCATCAATTGCTCCGATCCAAGGATGCGGAAGAAAAGGAGATGAAGTATGGGGACTGATGTCTTGGACGCTAGAAGATAAGCGGCCATGGATAGAGAGATAAGCGGTGGCTGCCAGAGCCAGAAGATAAGGTTGTCCATGTGTAGGATAGTGTGCGGGTTCTATCCCCCCCCTGTAGGTACGGCCGGCCGGCCAAAACCGCTTTTAGTTAATACAATAAAATAAATGATCTGCTACCACACGCAGCACTACATATGTGTGATGAATATGTGATATACTACATATACCTACAATAATAATATTAAAACAGAGCATGTTTGTGTAGTTTATCATTCTCTACGTGAAGTAGAGTATTGTGTGAATAAACGGAGTTGATAGAGTCCAATTATAAAATAAATTTTAGTGTATAACATGATCATTTGATTAAAAGCTTAAGTCTTATCACGAACGCCAGCGCGTCTGCCCCCGAGCGCCCCAACGGGCGACTCGGGCGGCCATCCGCCACCGCTCCACAGGAGGCCAAATCCGGCACCTCTCTGCCGCCGCGCTGCCCTCCCGGCGGCGGCGGCGGAAAAAAAGGTCCCCGTCGCATCTCCTCCCCATCCCCATCTCCCACACCATCTCATCCTCTCCCTGCTCTTCCCGGCGCTCCTTCGGGCGGGTTCGCCCAGCCGGTGGCCCGGATCCAGGCGCCCTTGCACCGGATCTGCCCTGCAGCTGGTCGGATATCGTCTTCTCGCGGCTGGTGGGGCATCTCTGCTTTCGTCTTCGTGCGGCGTCACCTCTTCCCCCCGTGCGTGGAGTGCGTCCGGTGCGGCTGATAGGCCATTAACCGACGCGGGCCACTTTTGGCTGAACGCTACCTAGGCCGTGGTTGGTGGCCGTCACGCCGGTTCCAATTTGCCGCGATGGGCAGTGGCGGTGGCGGCACCCTGCCCCGCCGGTGCCGGTGTGGCCGCCAAACCCCGCTAGCGGCCGGGACCCTGGCTGTTGGCAAGTGGGTGGCGTGCTGGTGGCTCGGCCATGTCGCCGAGGCTACTTGCGGCGTCCATTCTCGCGTTTAGGCCGCCAGGGGGCCGGGGACGGCGGGACTCTGGTCGATGCTGTGGTGGCGTGCGGGTGGCCCGCCTTGTGCCGTCGGTGCTGCCGACACGAGTGCCACGAGTGGCCTATGTGGCTACGCCTGTGGACTCATGGATCTTGGGTGATAACCCTGCCCGGTTATGCCGGGCCGACGGCGGTGGCGCAGTCTACGTCATTACCTTCTTGGAGGCGTGGTCGAAGGTCCTACTCATGTACTTCTTCTAGTGGTGTTGGCGTCTGCGGATGTCAATTTTCTTCTTGAAGGCATCGCTGGAGCACTGCCGCAACCCATCTCCCACTGCTCTCGCCGGAGTTGCCCTTGTTGTGCCTGTTTGTGCTTCATGCTCCCCTTCGCAATGGTCTGTCCAACCTACTTGGTCTTTGCCTTGATCGCCTCGTCATTGCAGTGGATACTTTGCCGCTGTCACTCTTCTCAGATGGATACTTTGCCGTCGTTGCCAGGCAGATACTTTGCCGCCGACGTCGCTTTGGGCTCCGCTATGTGCGTGATGCCCCCTGCTTGCGGATACTTTGCCGCGTTAACCTTGGCGGATGCTTTGCCGTCGTGTTGTTCAGGCGGATACTTTGCCGCCGTAGTCTCGTCTCCTCTTGGTGGATACTTTGCCACCACGGCTTCATCCCCTAATGTTGGCAACATTGCGTTGGTGTTTCTTCTTTGCAGGTCTAGTCGAATAGGGTAGTGGTGGACGAGCCTCCCCTCTCGTCTTTCTTTCTGTTCTTTATGTCATTTAGGTTCTTAACCACTTTCCCTGTGGTTCTGTAACTGGCTCTATGGGTTCGCTCGTAGATTGTGTAAGCCGTTCTCTCGGCTCTCTTTCTTCTTAATGAAATACACGTGAAGTCGTGCTCTCGAAAAAAAAGCTTCAAGTCTTGTAATGCACATATGAGATACGAGTTAGGGCAGCACACGTCAAGAGTCATGGTACTAATTCCGTACTCGGAGTTCAAGTCCAAGAGAAATTGAAACGCATGGCGTGATGTGTGATCATTGGATAAATGTCGAAGACATCAGTTCACATACGAGTTATAGAATATATTCTAAAATGAATTAGAACACAAGAGTAATCTCATGTTATTTATGTAAATATTGAAATTATACGTCATATTGCAATGCACGGGCATATCTATATTCTATAAGTAAATGACTAAGAAACTGTTGTAATGGACAGTCTATCATATATGGTTGAATGATTTCTGGATGTTAGATTTGCTTTCTAAAGAACATATAAGGGATACGACGTAACATGCATAATATATATGAGTAGGAATACATTAGCTGAGAGGTACTTTCGAATTATTTGGCTCTTTCGTCATATAGATAGATTTATTAGACTAAGAAAAAAAAAAGAAACTGTTGTTCAGGTTGCATCTGCCGGCCGGCAGGCCACTCATTGATAAATGTATGTCAACCGTCACTACAGGGCGAGGTTCGCCAACTAACCTTGCCCGCATGAGTTCGTGGAGCTGGCTTGGGGCCTGGCTGACAGCAAGCGCCCCTTCGTTTGGGTGGTCCGGCCGAGCCTCATCCGCGGCTTCGAGTCCGGCGAGCTTCCGGAGGGGTTTCGCGAGGAGGTCGGTGACCGAGGCAGGATCGTCGATTGGGCGCCGCAGGAGGAGGTGCTTGCTCATCCTGCTGTTGGCGCTTTCTTGACCCACAATGGTTGGAACTCGACGATGGAGGCTATGTCGGAAGGCGTGCCCATGGTTTCACGGCCATTATTGGGAGACCAGTATGGAAATGCTAGGTTTGTGTGCGATGTTTGGAGAGTGGGAGTGGAGGTTGAAGTGGAGAATAATCAGGTCGAGAGAGGGAAGATCCAAGCTGCTATTGAGAAACTAATGGGGAGCGATGAAGGCAAGGACATTAGGGAGAGGATGAGAAAGCTGAAAGAATTGGCGGCGGAAGGCGTTAAGGAGAGCGGACCGTCTCACACTGCTTTCCTTAGCTTGATTGATCTCATATTGTCATTTTAAATAAAACATTTGGACGTTGCAATTCTTGTCGGTACAAACCTCTTGATACCAAAACAATAATGATTCTCATGGACAAGGAGCAAATTTGATGTAAACTGAGCCAAGCTCGGTTGGTTGGGTTCTCTGCAGTGGAATCTGCCCCGCACAAGGTTAAGTTTTTTTAACTTACCACAGGTGCTCGTATTTTTTAAATTATATTTTGCTATAGTACATATTTTACCTCATAAAAGGTAAGATGTCAAATAAATCTCAGCCCTTCATTTTAAACTCCATGCAGAATTAAGTGATTAATAAATAAATAATTTATATTAAAAAATAATAAAAGAAAAGGGCTAGAAATCTCGTCGGACTTTCTTCTTTATTTACCAAGGCATCCTTCCTTATTCTCACGACTGACTAGTAAGGAAACATGCATAAATATTGTTTTAATAGAGAAAATAATTGCTACTGATTTTAGAGTTCAACATCCAACAAACATTGTATGCATATGCCACGCGTCAATTTATTAAACAATCTTAAAATAAAACACGTCTGGCACTACATGTCACACGTTAAAAAAAAAAAAATACAACAATTGGTCACGTTACACCATATGAGACCTACAACCTTAATTAAATATAGGTCAGATTTCAAAAAAAATTGAAATTCACGCAACACATTTTGTGATATAAATTATGACACTTAGAAATATTACATTAACTAAAAAAAGTACATGCTAGAGACGTTGGGAAATCGGCACAGATCCATGCATCATGCATGATAGATATTTTTCCTTATTTACCCTATTTCTCAAACTCAGCTTCAAATTCCATTGTTCTTTATATGGAAATAATAGGCCTCATGTGTTAGAGCATTTGAACGGCAAGAAATGATCTAATTTTCTAGGGAATCTTACCTTCTCTACAAAGATGTCCAGACTTTAATGAGTTGGTTATTCATGGAGCAAAAGGAGTTTACTTATCTTAGATAGTTAAATGGCTTGAAGCTCAATTGTAATCGTTTTTATTTTTTCTTTGTTCTTTCTTCATCTCTTAAATTCCTCTTTCCGTATTTTCCTTATTTTATTATTAATACTAGGTACTATGCCCGTGCGTTGCTACGAGACAGCTAAATTTTTATACTAAAAACATACGGATCGCACAGTAAAATAACAATACTGTGAAACTAAGTACTAACTTAAAATATATTTAATCCAAAAGTTAAGGTTCGTGAAAATTTGTACAATCATGAATAGCATGACATTGCAGGCTCACAAAGTATAATGTATAGACTTTTTTATGATGTGACTAAAGTAATATTTTATATCAGGAGTAAAAATCTCCGATATCCATTTTGCTTTCCATTGTCAATAAATCTACGTTGGTACAGGTTTCAAAACCCATACAAATCATCAACACAATCCTTTATATTTTTCTAGTCCCAGAAACTTCTCACAACAGATGAACTAAATTTAAAAAAAAAAAAAACCGCTCCATTAAACACCCTTTTCCGTTCCTTTTTATTTTATTTCCCCAACTCATCTTCTGCTATTTCCATTGTTTGCTCCCTTCCTTTTTTGTTTTCATTCCGCCATGTGCAATTTGAAGAAACTTTCATTAAAAGCATATTTCTGCGGCTCCAAAAAAACTAAAGCGATGCAGTTCAAAAGGCATAGTTGTACCTTTGTCGCAAAAGTTAGAATTTGATCTTGTTTTATAAAATTCATATAAAATGATAGAAATCATTAAATTTATTATTTTCATATTTCTAAAATTGAGGGAAACAAAACACCTATGGGATATAGATGCATTTTATATTTTTTTTGAGCAATCGAAATACAATTTCTTGCAGTGGTGTGCTTGCTCACTTGCCTCCTGGAGCACTACTGAGACTGATGCTGTCACTCCATCAAACACTACTTGACGGTGTCACTCCATCAAACACTACATTTTCATCCTAAAGACCTCATCATCTCTCTCTCTCTCTCTCTCTCTCTCTCTCTCTCTCTCTCTCTCTCTCTCCTCTGAGCCTCCACAATTTCTCGCAGGTCTGTGCAACAAGTTGTAGTCCACGATCCCCTATGACATCCCTCACCTATTTTCCCAACTGAAAAAAAGAACATCAATGCAGTTTGCAATTTATAAAACAGGAAAGATAAAGGCTTCTACAAGAATGTTCCAAAATACCTCTAAGGTTTTCATATTGGGGCAGAGCTACACTATCTGACAGTGATCCTCTGGAAAGGAATGTAAACTGAAGGTCTAACTTCTTAAGTGCAGCAGCATATGGAAACATTCACTAATCTTTAGGTTTTTCAGCTTTTGACAATTGCGCACAAGGAGGGTAAGGTACTCTGGGGATGCCCTGAGATCTGTCAGAACAAATTCAGTGTACCAAGAACATAATTGCTCGTAGCAAGGTCACAGAATCATACATCAACTTTCTGATCAATCGCGCTTTCTTTCAGGAAAAAGTATTTCTAGTTTCATGCACATGATAAGAGACACAGCAGGGTAAACACAGAACCCAAATCTAGAATGTAGGTTCTCCTCATCAAATCTACAACACTCATGATATGGCCTATTTATATCAGACTTAAGCTCCACCTGACAAAGATGTGAAATATATAAAGCCATAACAAATGGAATTAAAAGTTCATCATTTCTAATTCCCGCTGCAAAGCCAGAATTATCTAGCAGTGATTCATATATGTTTTAATGTTCAGATGAATCACCTCAGATGAGAATATCACAAAATATATTAGTATGGTTCCAGCCCCTTGCAGGGCTCCTCCCACAGTAATCCTCCCACAATTATTATCCTGAAAAGATGATAAAAGGGGATTCAGCAAGCCATTACTAAGCTTGGTAGATTCACTTCAGAAGTGCTCGCAAACATGAGATATTGAAGCAAATTCCTACCTTGAGGAAAGCATGAGGGCACAGGCAGTGGCTGTAGTAGCTGGTACAGAATTGAGGATAAGACACACCTTTGATTTCTGTATGTAAATGGAGTTAGGGAGCCACCTTTCTGTCCTACTGAAGTAGGAGTCTATTGCACAGAGGCTTGTATCTTATGAAAAATCATCAATTCAGATAGATGAAGGTATAAAACAAGCATGCAACAAGAAAAGAAGTGCACATATCTGAATCAATGCCGCATACAGTTTGAATTTGATTGTTTGACATATGCAACGACATATATTAGATAACTTTCAGGGCTCTCGAGTTGTCCATTTTCTTCATAATCTCTATTTCGTGCTTGTGCCTACAAAATTACAGATATCATGAGGGGAAAAAAAAATCCAAAGTTCTAAATTTTTATTATAAAAATCGTGGGTGACAGTATGTCACAGCTTGGTCCACAAATCTACTGCGTACAATTGTTAAAAATGCATTGGAAATAATTCTGAGCATTGCTTATAAGCTACTGTGGGGTTTTCTCATGGCATCCCGTATAAGAGTCAGAAATAAAAATATTTCCAAATATACTACAGAGTTCATACCATACAAACTTACATTTAAAGCATGCCGATGCTTTGGAACCGTGTATATGCAAACTCATGGACTCGCTATATATTGGGTATACTAACTGGACTCGCCAGAGTGTCATTTTCATTGAATACATCGGTTGATCCATCTTGAATATCTGGAAGAGAAGGAAGCACGGAATCGATCAGAATAAATGGTAAAAACTGCAAGCACATTTCCTCTGGGTAATTTCAACAAACACGTCCCACGCGGTGCCTACAGAACGCCCCTGCAGTTAGAAATTCTTCTTTCCTCTAAGAACTATAGAACTGCAGCCATGTGCCAGTGCAAAACTCGAGCGCAGGACAAGGGAAAGAAGGAAAAGGAGGATGGGCATCGGATGAAAACAGCACAGACCTCCACCATGTGACGTCGTCTCCTCACGAGAACAGGCAGGCTCCTCCGAAGGTTCCGCCGCCCGCCTCGTGCTAACTGACCCGTCGGAGCTCACGCATGCTCGGCCCACGCACCTCCCACCGAAGATTGCTGCACTCATGGAAGCCGGAGTCGTGGCGTCCTCGCCTCCAGGCTGACCCTCTCCCCTCCTGAAACTTAGCACGACGACGGGTCAAGGCCGCACCGATGTGAGCACCTGGAGTTGTGGCGTTTGGACTCCGTAGTCGTTGACAAGCGTGTGGCGTACAGCCGCAGCGGCGGCCAGACCTAGCCTGGCGTGACGGAGTAGGGGGCGGTCTGGTGGCGGCGTGGGGCAGAAGCTGAGGAGCTGTACGAACTATGAAGGGGAGAGAAGGAGGGAAAGGGGGTGGCGCAACTGACGGAGCGGGGAAGCAGCCTCGTCACCGACGACGGCGCGGGATTGGAGGCGGCGCTAGACCTCCATCTAGGTGGTGCAGTGGCAGATCCAGGCTGCACTGACCTGTCACGTACTGGGCCTCTGCCGCTTCTTCGTGATGGGCTACACTAGCAGTACTAAGCCCATAAGACGGCCTGTGTGCTGCTGGGGTGTAATTCTGGGCTTCGACCCATTTATTATTGCTTGTACGCTTTAAGACTAGCTGTGAGGGTGGATGGGCGGACAGCTAAGCAGAAAATACAAACATCCTTTCCCTTCTCCTTTCTGAGATTCTCTTCGACTCTGTTCCGAGACGGCGCCGCCGTGCTCTCCTCCACGCGAGATCGCGGAATTCCTGTTACCAGTTCCTAGGATCGTAACATTTGGTTATCAGAACAAGGTCAAACTCCCAGTGAACTTGGATCTGAATTTTTCGCCACCAATTCCATCAAATCCCACCACCTCCCCTTCATCCCCACCAATTCCGCTGGCTCGAGGACCTACACTTACCTCTAGGATGGCTACGGCGGAGGACAAGTTGGACGGGCTGGCCGCCTTGAGATGACCACCGTGGTCAAACTCATGGAGGGATTCAGCCGTGGGGCCCCGACATCGAGAAATTCTCCACCGAGCTCGGCAAAAACATCCGATCGCTCACGTCGCGCGTGGAGGCGTTGGAAGCGGCACCCCTCGCCGCTCCGCCCCGCGAGCCCCGCCGCCGAGGAGGAAGGGGTGGGCCAAGGGCCACGGCGTTCTCCATCCTACACAGGGGTCCGATGCAAGGACTCTGCTCCCTCATCCTCCCCTGGCCAATGGTCAGTTCACCGCCTCCTCCTCTCATCTGCCTGCTACGACTGAGATCCATCCTTACCAGCATGCTCCCTTGTTGCGTGATAATGAGATCTATCCATACCATCATGTGCCACAGATGCGTGAATTCCGCTTACCTAAGGCTGATTTTCCTAAATTTGATGGCTCTCATCCTAGAGTGTGGAAGGAAAAGGCTGAAAAATACTTTGACATGTTTAATGTGCCAGTTCATCGTTGGGCTCAGTTTGCTACTATTCACTTTAAGGGTCTTGCTGCCCTATGGTTGCAAACCTATGAAGCTCAGCATCGCGTTGATAATTGGGTAGAACTGTGTATTGCTGTAGAGTCCAAATTTGGCAAGGATATGTATGAAAAATACATGCAGGAATTGCTACACATCAAGCAAACATCTGATGTGCAGGAGTACTATGATAGATTTGAACTGGCTAGGCATAGGGTCTTAATGCATAATAGCAATCTAGATGAAGTGTTCTTTGTTAGCAAATTTCTGCAAGGCTTAAATCCTGATATTAGCTCTGCCATCATGTTACATAAGCCTAGAACTGTTGATGTGGCACTATCCTTGGCTCTTATGCAGGCTGATATGCTGGAGAGTCAATCCAAGCCATATTCTCGACGATCTAACAGAGAATTCTTCAAGCCTCAGAACAAACCAGCTCAGTCATCTCAGCCTGGTATTCTGGGAGCAGCCCCCACAGAGGATACAAAGCCTAAATGGGAGGACAAATGGATCACTCTGAGGAATCAAAGGAGACAACTCGACTTATGCATGAAGTGTGGTGAGAAATGGGGCAGAAATCACAAGTGTCCTGAGAAAGTGTCATTGCAGGTCTTAGAAGAGCTTATAGCACTGATTCCAGAAGACACCTTAACTGCTAACACATCTGATGATTCTAGTGATGAGGAAGTATTTGCTCTATCTCAATCTGCTGCAAAGGGAGTTCAGGGTAGGAGAACAATCAAACTTACAGGCTTGGTCAATAGTCAAGAGATCCTTATTCTTATTGATTCAGGCAGTTCTTGTACCTTCATCAATGAGAAGACAGTAGCTCAATTGCAATGTCAAGTACAGGATGCTCCTCTAATTCAGATCACTGTGGCAAATGGGGAGAAACTATTGAGTACTCAACAAGTCAAGAATGTAACATGGTGGACTCAGGGTCATACATTCTCTACTGATGCCAGAATCATCTCACTTCCCTACTATGCTATGGTGTTGGGTATGGACTGGTTGGAAAAATACAGTCCCATGTGGATTCACTGGAAAAGGAAGCTACTCCGATTCTCCTATAATGGCTCATGAATCAGTATCAAGGGCATCAAGGACTCTCTTTCTAGCTGCCCTAAGGTGAAGGCTAGGAAACTAAAAGGATTAATCAGGAAAGGAGGGATTGCCCAAGTGGTACATCTATGTCAGGTAGACACTCCTCCAGTTACTGAATCAGTTCCCTTACCCATACAGCAGTTGGTGGACCACAATGAGCATTTGTTTAAGGCTCCAGACTCATTGCCACCCTCCAGAGAGTTTGACCATAGCATACCACTGTTACCAGGAGTCAAGCCTATCAACATTAAACCTTACAGATATTCACCCAGTCAAAAGGATGAGATAGAGAGACAAATTCAAGAAATGTTGGCAAATGGAATCATTAGACCCAGCCAGAGTCCTTTTGCATCTCCAGTCATCCTGGTCAAGAAAAAGGATGGGAGTTGGCGTTTTTGTGTTGATTACAGACAGTTGAACAATATAACAGTGAAGAACAATTACCCTCTTCCTGTGGTAGATGAACTTCTAGATGAACTCAATGGAGTAGCATGGTTCACAAAGTTAGATATGAGATCTGGATATCATCAAATCAGATTGCTACAAGAGGATGAGGCCAAGACAGCTTTCAGGACACATAGTGGACATTGGGAATTCAGAGTCATGCCTTTTGGCCTTACCAATGCCCCTGCCACCTTTCAATCACTGATGAACACAATTTTCCAGCCACTTCTCAGGAAATGTGTTCTAGTGTTTGTGGATGATATTCTAATTTACAGTCCAACTCTAGAGGCCCATCTGGATCATCTCACTCAAGTGTTTCAAATCTTACAGGAACACAAGCTGTTACTGAAAAGGTCCAAATGCTCCTTTGGACAACAACACCTTGAGTACTTGGGACATATTATCAGCAAAGATGGGGTGGCAACTGATCCTAAGAAGATTGATGCTGTGGCTAAGTGGCCTATTCCAACTAATGCAAAGCAACCGAGGGGATTTTTGGGCTTATCTGGTTACTATAGGAAGTTCATCAAGAACTATGGAGTGATCAGCAGACCCTTAACAGATTTGCTCAAAAAGGATGTCTTGTTTCATTGGACTCCTCAACTTCAAGTCTCTTTTGATAACCTCAAACAAGCCCTGATTTCTGCTCCTGTGCTTGTATTGCCTGATTTCACTAAGCCTTTCTTCATAGAGACTGATGCATCTTCTAATGGCATTAGTGCTGTCCTCTCACAAGAACATCATCCTGTGGCATATATAAGCAAGGCATTGGGACCCAAAGCTCAGGCTATGTCCACCTACGAAAAAGAATGTATGGCAGTCATCCTAGCCATTACTAAATGGAAATCATACCTCCAACACAGAGAGTTTACTATTGCAACTGACCATAAAAGTCTCATACACTGGGTGAACAAAAGCTGCATGAAGGCATGCAGCAGAAGGCCTTCATTAAACTCCTGGGGTTACATTACAAAATTGTGTACAAGAAAGGGCTGGAAAACAAGGCTGCTGATGCCTTATCTAGGCAAACTGAAACTGCTGATACCTTTGCCATCTCAGCAAGTGTTCCTAAATGGCTAGAAATCATTGTGGAAGGCTATACATAAGACCCCTCAACTAAACAGTTATTGTCTGAGCTCAGTATCACTGGTTCCAATGATAAAGGATTCACCTTAACTGATGGACTTATCAAATATAAGAACAGAATCTGGCTAGGTAATCATTCAGAGGCTCAGCAAGCCATAATGTTGGCACTGCATTCAAGTGGGTTGGGAGGTCACAGTGGTGTTACTGCAACTTACCAAAAGATCAAGGCACTATTTGCTTGGCCTAATCTCAAGCAAACTGTTAAAGATTACATTGCAGCTTGTGAGGTATGTGCTCGGGCCAAACCGAACATTGTAGATTACCTGGATTGCTCCAACCACTCCCTGTTCCTACACATGCTTGGCACACCATCAGTCTTGATTTCATTGAAGGATTGCCCAAGTCCAAAAATTTTGACACAATTTTGGTCATTGTAGATAAACTCACCAAGTATGCACATTTTCTGTGTTTGTCTCATCCATATACTGCCCTGTCTATAGCACAACTCTTTCTAGCCAATATATATAAATTACACGGCATGCCATCTGTCATCATCTCTGATAGAGACAGGATCTTCACAAGTTCCCTTTGGCAAGAGCTCTTCAAACTTACAGAAACCACTCTCAATATGAGTTCAGCCTACCATCCACAAACAGACGGTCAAACTGAACGTCTCAACCAATTTTGGAAACTTACTTGCGCTGTATGGTTCACTCATGTCCTCAAAAATGGGCTCAATGGATTTCTCTGGCAGAGTACTGGTATAATACCACTTATCATTCTGCTCATGGACATACTCCTTTTGAGGCATTGTATGGTTATCCACCGAAACACTTTGGAATCACAATGTCTGATGCTTGTTCAGTAACTGATCTGAGTGAATGGATGGACTCACGCAACAACATGTTACAACATATTCAGCATAATCTAGCTCGGGCTCAACAACGGATGAAGCACCAGGCTGACAAGAATCGCCAGGAGCGCTCATTTGCTGTTGGTGAATGGGTTTATGTCAAATTGCAACCACATATTCAGCAGTCTGTCGCTAGACGCACTAGTCAGAAACTGAGTTACAAATACTTTGGGCCATATCTGATTCTGCAAGCTATTGTCAAGGTGGCCTATAAACTACAGTTACCAGCTGAGAGTCAGATTCATCCTATGCTTCATGTCTCTCAACTGAAGAAGGCTCTGCCAACTGGTGCAGCATTATCAACAGACGCTGATCTTCATCTCTTGTACATGATGGACTCCCTTCCAGTCACTCAGGTATTAGCTCAAAGAACTCATTTGGTTGGACGTCGTGCTGTTACTTCTATGTTGGTGCAGCGGGAGTCTTGTCCATCACACTGGGCTACCTGGGAACCAACTTCTGTGGTGCCGACTTCCATGGCAGCGGCATTGTCATCCTCAACAGCACGAGGGCGCGCTGGATCTTAAGGAGGGGACAATGTCACGTACTGGGCCTCTGCCGCTTCTTCGTGATGGGCTACACTAGCAGTACTAAGCCCATAAGACGGCCTGTGTGCTGCTGGGGTGTAATTCTGAGCTTCAACCCATTTATTGTTGCTTGTACGCTTTAAGACTAGCTGTGAGGGTGGATGGGCGGACAGCTAAGCAGAAAATACAAACATCCTTTTCCTTCTCCTTCCTGAGATTCTCTTCGACTCTGTTCCGAGACGGCGCCGCCGTGCTCTCCTCCGCGCGAGATCGCCGGAATTCCTGTTACCAGTTCCTAGGATCGTAACATGACCGCCTGGGCGCCGCCGCCTGGTGAACGAGCGAGAGAGGAAAGGGGCAGGGTCACACGGAGAGATGAGCGCGACGATGGCCGCAAGAAGGAAGGAACGTGCGTGATTGACGTGGTTTTTTTTCCTCGCACGGGCAAGGCTGAGGGCGGTGATTTTTTTTTCACGGGAAGGAAGGCAGCGGTGATTTTTTCGTCGCTCCCATCGGCAGGAGGGCCTGTTGAAGCCATTATCGCACCAAACTAAACTAATCTCTTTAGTTTTTTTAGTTGTGGGAGAGGGAGAGGGAGAGAAGATATACTTAACCCGTAGGGCACACCTCCCCCCTATTCCTAAAAAAACTCTATTAAATTCTAAAATAAAAATTTAGAAAAATACACTAGTGTAGGATGGGGCTTCAATCCCAGTTGGAGAACCCCTCTAGTTCCGGTTTTTCAACCGGGACTATGAATCCAAGACTAAAGGTCCCTTTTTAATCCCGGTTTATGAATCGGGATTGAATGTCTCTCTTTAGTCCCGGTTTATGCACCCTCCCCTCCACACTAGCTGCCGCCCCTCCCCACCTCATTTCTGACACCTTGTATCCAGAGAGCAGATTGATCCCATGGCCCTCTCCAATGCTATTACCAGATTCCATCTGGCCCTCGAAGATTTCACTAACAATCTCCAAGTGAGATTCAGTGACTTACTTCAGCAACTCATCGACTTTAGTGACTTCCAGCAAGCCATCGAGCATGCAGCCTGGAGAACACCAACAACGACGTCAACGCCAACCCAGACGCTCGTCTTCAGACTATGGAGCAAACCCATGCCTATGAGGGCGCCGGCAACATCACTACCCATCCTACATCAGCTGGGAACAATGCTGTCAACATCCTCGCTGCAGGGACCATCAAAGTCATGCGTGATGCAGTCTGGATCTTCCTCCAAAATCTTCCTCCAAAGCAAGTTAGACGAACCCTAATCCTCCACTACAGTGACAACCATCATGGAGGTGTTCGACAACCTGCTGACTTCCCCACCAACCCTATGGTCACCACCACTACCATGCCCCGATGTACCTAGCCAGTTGCCAGCCAATCTAGCGGCTACCTCGCTTCCCTAGGATGACTACCATCAGCAACAGTCGGGCCCATGGCTCCTAGCGCCACTGGCACCGGCGTCACCACATCGACGCAACGACGCCGACGGTTACCCACTCATATCTCCGGTAGACTATGACAGTGGCGACCTTCTCCTTGGCCTATTGGAGGATTTCACAACTACACCAGCAGCGGCAGTCCGGGAAGTGCTTTGTGGGCGCATAAATGGATAAGTTGATGCCACTAGGTATATACCCTTCCTCGACCCCCACAAGTTATGCGCCACCATAGCACATAACTGGACAAGTTGTCGTGCCTGACCTAAAGGGGCAACAGTGGTAGCATCCACCGTGGGAATGCCAAATCCCAAGATCTCGTAGCATAGCAAAGAATAAAATAAATTAGGAAATAAAGATTGGATAGGATTAGGGAATCCAAATCTATAAGGACTGCTTTATTATATTACTTGAGAGATAAGTCAAATTAGGACTATAAATATAGGGGTATTATATTCAATCTAATCTAAGTAGAAATAGCCTATAGGCTTATCTCCTCCCTCTCCTTCTCCCTACGCGCTGCGTCCTCATCTCCTCCCTGCCCTCACGCCGTCGCCAGCTAGCTGCAACAGTAGCGATGCCGTCCCTACCCTAGCCGCTGCCCTCTCCCACTCGCCTCTGATAGTATTTGATGCCGCCCACTGCCTGGTCACGGCCCTCTCCCACCTCGCCTCTGATAGTTTGATGAAGTTTTTGGTAAAATATTATTCTACGTTTGTGTCTCCAAATCAGTTTTTCTACAAAAGTATATTTCATAATGAATCCAATAATATTTATTTTGCATCATTAATGTTTATACTTTTTATAAGTTCGGTCAAACTTGAAAGCATTCGATTTCTTAAAATGCGAGAATTGCATTCTTTTTTTGTGCACGGTGTACCTAATATTTTTCATACCTGTTCTATTTACTTAAAAATACAATAAGTACATATTTCTTCAATTACCTCGTAGGAGGTAATATGTGCTAATAGCCATCTAGGTCAACAGTTCATAGTCATTTAGAAAACTCATTACTAAATGGGATTTTTTGTTTATACTTAGAGCAACTCTAGCTCAACATGCAAATTGGACTCTTATGTTTTTTATTTGTATGCTGACCTGTAAAAAGTAGGAGCCCAAAATTGACTCCAACTCTAGCCCAAGACCTTATACTGAGGGAGAGGATAGGATCCTCTCAATTCTGGGAGGCCTGAAACTAAAATTTAGGAGGTCTCCTAAAATAGGAGTCCAAATAGAAACCCCATTGAAGTAGTTTTTTTTACTCAAGCCCCTAAAATTAGAATATGGGCCTGTTTATGGGCTCCATTGAAGTTGCTCTTAGAATCCTGATCATACTCCCTCCATTGTCGTTTATAGGGCATAAGGTGATTTCTCAGTTTTAATTTTATATTAGGCATGGAAACGTACCGGGACAAAACTACATGCACAGACATCGGCAATTTACTCATATGCAGCGAATATGAAGCGTTTCTTTTTGGATTTTCCCCAAAAATTTTGCCATATCCCATCGAATCTTGTCACACATATATGGACTATTAAATATAGTCTAAAAAATAATTAATTGCATAGATTACGATAATTTTGCGAGACAAATCTTTTAAGCCTAATTAGTCATGTGTTGCCACAGTAAACATGTGCTAATAACCGATTAATTATACTTAAAAAATTTGTCTCATGGTTTCTCGACGAGTTTTTTTATTTTTTCATTAGTATTCGAAATCACTTTTCGACATCCCTCCGATATTCTGATATGACACAGATAAAAACTTTTTCCACCATATCCAATCACCCCTTTGGCGATCGACCAACAGCTCTCAGGCTTGGTTGATTAGTGCGGGCTACAAACGATTAGCTGCATGCATGCATGCATGAATTACAGCGCAGTTATCACCTCCTCATCAGTGCTATCTCAATTCTCTTGGTACCTGTGAACCTACTAACTTCGTCCTTCAAAGCCGCAACTCCTAGAATCCATGCCAATCAAACTTTTTTTTTAACTTTGATCAACTTTATAGAAAAAACAACAATATCTATGATATAAAATAAGTATCTTATGAAAATACATTGCATGATAAATCTAATGATACTAATTTGGTACCATATATTTTAGTATTTTTACTAGAAATTTGGTCAAAGTTTAAAAACTTTAACTTAAGACAACTCCAGAAGTTGAGACAGATGGAGTATTCTCCATGCCTAACAAATAATAATAAAGGGAACATTTTCCAAGTAATTTTACTGAAGATGGATTAGTCTATGCCGTGAAGTAATTTTGTACCAAATTATCAAAAACAAACAACCGATTATCTTTGTAACCCCAACCCCAACGGCATATGCCTAGATGGATGCGCCAGCCGTTGTCGAAATTACCCAAGGACAGTTGACTTTAGTTTGTTTATTTATTTATTGTTGTAAAATGTTTAGTGATAACATTTGGTAGATACTTCCTCCGTTCCAAGATATAAGGCATCACAGTAATCACCCTGGTTCAGAGATAAAAAAACATATTTAATTCTCTCTCAATACTAGTATGATTGCATCGATGTACATTTGTATAGAGAGAGCATGTTTTGTATCATGGGAAATGGAACGGAGAGAGTATGTTGATGATCGAGGTAGATTTATGATGTCCAGTTTATTTGGCTACGCAAAAATTTAATGAATCATTTATTTTTAAATTCTTAGAAAAAAATCATAGCCAGCCTAATAATTAGGTGCGCTCAAGTGAATAACAAAGATTCCAAGACATAACCACTGCCAAATAAATAGGTTAATTACAGTAAATAAATAATATTGATTACCTTTTGTCCTTTAAGAATTGTCTCACTGTGTGTATGAGCTGCTGATCCCGTCTCCAACCTTTCTGATTGGTCAAAATCACTCTTGCTTATTTGAGACAATATTGGTTACCTTTTGTCCTTTAAGAATTAATTCTAAGAAGTTTCTTTGTGTTTGGAGTTTGTGATACAGACACGAGAGCCTGGCAAAGTATATTTTTTAGAAGGAGTATTGGAGCAGTTCTCTATATTTATTTGGTGTTACAAATGTTATTATCTTTTTTATATAATGTTGATAAAACTTAAGATAGTTTGACTTAATATAATTTTAGAAATTGAATTATAAGGTAGTATTAACCTGCAAAACTAGTCCCCTATTTCGTCGCTGGTCACCTGATTTATGAACCTATCTCGAGATGCCAAGTTGTTGCAGAGTCGTCACCAGCGCTATAGATTTTCTCTTTTTTTTTTTTTTTTTTTTGACGCAAACAGCGCTATAGATTGGCTAAGCAAATAGTATACAAGAAACAAGCTGCAACCCGAACAGCTTTGCACCGGCTGGGCTGAAAGGCTGTGCTTCACTCGGTGTGGACCTCCCTGTACGATGAATGAATGAGTGAAATTAAAATTATAGGGCTAACGTTTACTCTCTCAATCCTAAAATAAGTGTACATCTCGTTTATTAAAGAGTTAGATATTTTAAAATTTGACTAAATACATAAAGAATACTAATAACAAATATTATTTGTCAAGAAATATATTTTGATAATTATTGATATTATTTTTATATAATTATTTGACATAATATGTATTCAGTTTGGAAACTCCAACTCATCTTTCTAAAGATTAACCTTTTAAAAAGCATGTATATCATCTTATCTTATTCTTATTAATTAGAGGCCCCAATAGAGACACCACGTTAATTCTCACCGGATATGCTAGAAAAAAGATAAAATCTAGAAATTCTCACAATAATTAAAAAGATCCAGCCTTTGATTTGGTAGACTTTAATCATTATCATCTATATTAGCCATTGGATCTAATGTAGTTTATTAAAAAATTACCCACCACTGTCATTATGAAAAATAGATAAAGTAACCCCCTAAATTTTTATGTAAATTACCCACCTCCTTAATTACACAAGTTAATTTAGAATACCCCATTGTATTTATATTTAAATTACCTACATATACTATCATGAAAAATTACTTAAAATGACACCCTAAATTTGCATCTAAATTACTCACCTTGGTCATTATAAAACATAATTTAAAATAAGCCTCTCTAACATTGCATCTAAATTAACCAACTTTGTCAGTATAAAAGATAGTTTAAAATGATCCTCTAACTTTGTATCTACTATTATGAAATACCTCCTAATGATTTTATAAGTTATCCATCTTTACCACTATAAAAGATAATGCAAAGTAATATTTTAAGTTTGCTTTAACTTATCCATATATGTCATTGTGGAAGATAAACCTTTATTTGTATGTATGTACCTTAGCCATTATAAAAAATAAACAAAAAATCTATAAAGTCTATCCATAAATAGTTTTATTTTATTAAAAAAAATAAACCGATACCATAAAGTATGATGTATGTATATATCTAAATTAATAACAAAATTCTATAAGTGTGAAATAAATAACTATAAGGCTATATGTGCTACCATGTATATCAAATAAATATGTATACATTCAGATAAATATTTATTTTAACAACTTATGAAACATGGAAAATTATTCACTTAACAAACCACGTAGCAATAGCACTTTATATTAATACTCCATGATAATAAATTTAATGTTATTATTTGAAATAAATTTATACATTTTTACTAAAACATATGTTATATCAATATTATTAATTTAATTATATGACTTCTATTATATATATATAAACAATATTACACATATAATCCTGTGATATAAAAAAATTCAACATGTTTAGTGTCAGGATGCAAGCCAAATTTCAACTTATTTGGAAAACAATACTACTGGGATATAGACTCTTTAATTAAAAAACTATTTTGGAATAAAAGATAAAGAATACTAGATATCTAATTAACATGTGAAAAAATTTCAATAATTTGATTAAAACACAAACCATTGCCACGAGCCATACAACCACCGTCACTGATATCTGCAATGTGAACGCCATACGGCAGGCGGCAACCACTTGACTATTCTGGCTTTCATCCAACCGATCGATAGAGGGAATTGTGCCTGGTAGTGATGTAACAACTAACAACTAACGAGACGGATCTTGATTTGGGGATGTCTGGGAAATTCAAGCGGCAAACAGGAGACAACAGTGGAGGTCAGTTGCAGGCCGGCTGCAAACTTCTGCATAACTGGATCGGTGCTGGCCTCATCCAAGGATTGGCTTCAGATGCACGCACTAGGAAGGTAAGCGCAGCCCTTGCTGCTCCTCAGATTTGCCAACAGTAGCTGATGGGTTGCTATACATGCACAGGTGAAAATCACGGGTGATGGATCAAAATACTAAACATAGCAATCTTCCCCCAAAGATCCCAACTGGCAACCATACAAAATTCGCATGTAAGCCTACCTTTTCTATGACTGTGTAAATGGAAAGTGGTGTAAAATCGAAAGAGGATGAAGGAAGAGAATGTTTAAGGGGTGATGATGAGGCAAATACTTGCACGACATGGCATTGGCATTCAAGCTGTATGAAGTTTCTCAAATTTTCTTCTGACGGAGCATATATGTTAATTCTCAGGTTTGGCTTACTGATTCATTTTAGTAATTCTGCAATGGGTCATCACACAAGCTGTTACAGAAACATCTTAGGTTAGAACTCATGGCACAGTACTGTTCTCATTTTGGGACATAAATTAGTGAACCTTTTCAAACACATGTCCTCTATTCAAGAAATTGGAACCATGGATAGCTTGGAGAATTTATTGTTATTATCTATATTTTTTCAGATTATTGAAGCCGTAAGGCTCAGCATTAGATGAGAGTCTTCAGGCATGCCTTTCATCATGGTCCAGCATTTCCTTTTATGTCTAAGATGTTGTTTGATAACGCTGCAGTAGCATCTTTTCTTTGTTTTAAATGACTATTGTTTTGAGCAATTTGCATTTCTTTGTTATAGTAAAACTCATAAAGCTTATATATGGAAGGCATCTGCTGAGTGAATGGAAATTTAAATTCATACTATCTCACTTCATTTTTCCTAAATTTTTATGAAATTAAGAGGCTCAACATTTTACTTTTGCAGTGATGGAGGCTACTTCAATGCAATAATGACATTTCCCCCAGAACTATCCCAAAACAGCCCAACATCAGTAAGATTTACTTATGAGATGCGGCATCCGAATAGTAAGCCTTGTTATCTGACTGATATTCATGTCTACTATTTGATCATGCTAAACTTCTGACAATTCTTATATTATTTTCAATTCTGAGCTTATCCATCCACCTTGGAAGATCCCAATGGTTATGAGCTTGCAAGCAACTGATGGACACCAGTGCACATGGTAGGACTTCGTGATCATGGCACATAAATGATGCTCGCTCTTTGTTTGTTTACAGAATAATATATTATTTACTATTTAATCAATTATTCCTGCATATTGTGTTCCTGTGGGTGGGTTTGTCTCTGTAGGAGTGTCACTGTTTGACCCTGCGTGTGTGTGTGTCTCTCTCTCACACACACTAGCTAAAATACTATATGACTGAAACTTTTGTTGATGTATGCCCTAGCACATTAACTTTTGTTTACACAAGTAGAAACTAGCCATAGAATAAGGTTGTTTTGGGAGATTGCTATGTTAGAATATCTTTTATCCTCTACGGTTGCATGATAGTCTGATTTAGTAGGTGCAGAAATAAATGATACTATGCTGCATTTGTAATTTTCTGTTGTGGCATACAGCAATAGATGTTCTTCTTGGCGCAACACAATTCTAATTGCAAAGAAGTAAGGGCCAAAAAAAATTCAAATCCCCATTTTATTAAGCTTTACATATGTTTATTGAAAAGAAGTATGGACCAAAAATATTCAAAATCCTGACTTTATTGCTTTTCTATGTAGGAGCATAGAAGGAAGATCTACTCCCTCTCACATTCCACAAGAATTCAGACAGTGAGTTAAATCTAGCTAGGCAATGAGAATACCAATGCAGCTCAGACCAATGAGGGGATTGAGGACCATGCAAACCAGCTATTGCTTGACAAGTTCCTGAACAGCCCCAGAGCCTTTGGGGTCGACCAGAGGATCTCCCTACAGACGACGAGTTCTCACTGGACACATGGGGTCAGTGATAGTGTGACTTGTTCTTTAAATTATCAATTTGAATGCTGATCTCTAATGTATTCAGATTTAGGGGAAATCTGTTTGGTGCAAAAAAAAAGGTGCCAAGTTCATATTATAGTTTGTTATGGATTTGATTCTATTCATGGTTGTACACATAGTTTCTTAATTGTTGTCTCATTCAAAGCACTTCTTTTCACGTGCGTGTTGCACGTGCATGGCCACTAGTATATATAAACAATATTACACATATAATCCTGTGATACAACAAATTCAACATGTTTAGTGTCAGGATGCAAGCCAAATTTCAACTTATTTGGAAAACAATACTACTGGGATATAGACTCTTTAATTAAAAAACTATTTTGGAATAAAAGATAAAGAATACTAGATATCTAATTAACATGTGAAAAAAAAATTTCAATAATTTGATTAAAAACACAAAACGGTTGTACCAAGAGTTTATGTATCTTAAGGCTAGATTTAAACTAAATACATATCACTCTAGAAAAAGATAAATATGAGAAATTCTAACTAAAGGTCCCTGCTGGAGCCTGCATGTCAATCCTCACAAGACTTGATTGGAAAACAAAACATAGATCCCTGTAGTTCTAAAAAAAAATAGAAACATCTTACCATCAATTAGATATAACCTAATCAACATTAATAATAATAATAGCAGCTATCAGATGTATTCTATTTTCTAAAAAGTTATCCATTTCTTATATGGTGTAAAGCAATATAAACTAACTCACGACTCTCATTTATATTACACACATATGTGGTTAAGAAACATAATCCAAAGTAGACCTAATTTACATTTAAGTACTGATGTCCTCTTATTCTGATCGATAATTTACATAACTGAGGACGCGCCAAGAGCGAGGAGAAATGGACGTTGGTGCTAGTGCAGGGTAGGCGGGTCGTTGAGCAACCTCCGGCTCAGCGAGGAGAGCGCGTCAGTGCAGGTATGCAGCACCAGCGGTACAGCCAGAGGTCGCGACCGTCGGGAGCTCACCGACCTATGAGCGACCAAATCAGCGGCGTTGGTGTGTTATGGCAAATATCATGGAAGGGCGTGCAGCACCAGCGGTACAACCAGAGGTCGCGCCCATCAGGAGCTCACCGACCTATGAACGATCAAATCATCGGCGTTGGTGTGTTATGGCAAATACCATGGAAGGGCTGGAAGTTGAAGATGAGGGCAAGGAAGATATTTTCCTAACCTTCTCTCTCCTTAAATTTGACAAATTAATAAAATAATTGTTACGGTGTGTCTCGGTAAAGAACCACAAATTTATAATCGTACCTAGCATATTTCTTCGTTTGTGGCGTGCACTGACCAAAGCAAAATTTGCCTTCTAGATATGGCTCTAAATCCAGCCACTTCTAAAAATGCCTGTAAAAATGCATTTCTAGATGTGGCTCTAGATCCAACCGCTTCTACAAATCCATTTGCAGAGGCGGTTACGTATAAAACCGCCTCTAGAGATACTCATTTGGAGAACCATTTATGGAGACAGCTATAGATCGAATCGTCTCTATTCAAAAAAGGAGACGTCTTTACAAATCAAATCTGTAGTAGCATCGGTCAAATCTCTAAAGCTTTAACCAACTCAGAAAAAAAAAATGTGTTTCAGATTTGCAGCGTGCAGATGGGAGCCTTTTTTTAAAGTGATGGACTGATGTGCTAAGTTGGTACTCGGCAGGCGAACAGAGAAAATTGCGAAGTTGAGCAGCAATTTCAAGCAAAGAATGGTGTCCGCCAGCAAAATTTGCCTTAAAGTTAAGAACGATCCAGGCACGTCGGATGTTGATGTTGATCGTGTGGGCATATGGTGCCCACGAATAGGACAATGAAAAGTTCGTTGTAAGATCTGGCTATGGTAGTAGAGGTATTAGACAAAATCAATATTTGATTCGGTTACAAGCCCGTCTCCTCGTAATATGGTTTTTCCCCAATCCTATATACAACTTGTCTCTGAAACTATTTACAGCTCGCGCTTAAAACACCTCTATTTCCCGGCCCAAGCTTTAGGCCCAGTCGCCGCCTACGCGTTTTGCATTGAGCTTAACCCGTTCGCTTGTACGCGTGGTCGCTCGGCCCTTTCCTGTGATCGCCTCTTTCCCTTGTGCTGGCTCCTGCCATATTCACCCGCAGAACCAATAGATGTAGCCAATGCAGCATCTTGAATGCTGGCATTTCTCGCGTACATTTTTCTTGTCTATATAGGTGGGCCTCTGTACTAAAATCCCAATGAACCAAACAAATCAGTGCCGTTGTTTAAGATCCACGGCCGCTCATACGAAGTGAAAATTTCGGTCTGGTCGCTCTCGCACGAGACCACCATTTTGCCCCCTATGTAAACAACGCATGCCTGAAAAAAAAGGCTCTTTGATCCAAATATAATGTTGGGTAACACTTATGAGCACGGACCCTAGTGACTTTTGCGCCGTTCATTTATCTTATCAGCCAAGTTTATCAGCCGTTTGAACAGTATTTTTCTCTCATAGCAAACCAGCCAGCTTGTCTTATCAGCGGGCTTATCTGACCAGCCGAACACTATTTCTGCAGCGAACGGCCACCAATGGTACATAGATTTCTCAGGTGACACTATTCAAAGGTAGACTAGATATCTTTACGGTCCACATATCAAGGTCAAAGCCATTGTTTGCAAGTTTTTCTATACTTTACGTCTTCGAAAAACTGCAACTCCTAGAATCCGTGTCATTCAAATTTTTGTAACTTTGACTAACTTTATAGAAAAAAACATCGATATCTATAATATAAAATGAGTATCTAATGAAAATACATTGTATAATAAATCTAATGGTACTAATTTGGTACTATATATCTTAGTATTTTTTCTAGAAATTCGGTTAAAATTTAAAAAATTTGATTTAAGACAACTCCAGAAGTTGCAGCTTTCAGGGACAGATGGAGTACATATTAAGAGACTATATACAAGGAGGGAGTACATATTAAGAGACCATATAGAAGGCGGGACAAATTGAGGGTCACTAATGTATTTTGCTTTACTAGTTTAAAGCAACTACTGAGCCAGTATGAGAATGAAATGCAATAATGACCCATGCGAAGAATAATCTCAACACATAAAAGAAAAAAACAGACTTTCCTAAAACGAAACCATGTAAACACAAGATAAATCCTTGCAAAAGTCTAAGCATTATTAGAACTAAAATCCACAGTACCCCTGACGAACTGAGATAAGTACAATCAGAGGTGCAGTGCAGTGCATTAGGATAAGTGGATAACAATTCAAATTAGCATTCACTTGGTCATCGGGCTTCTAGTATGGGATAGGATGGTCAGATGGACGCCTGCGGCACCCCTGAGCCATGGGACTAAATATAGGGATGGACCCCTGAGCCATGGGACTAAATATATATTGATCAAGTCTTCTTACCTGGAGCATGGGACTACTGGGATGGACGCCTGCTGCGTCCCTGATGTCATTCTCCAAAGCCTCCACCTCATCAGCAACAGCAGCAGAGCAGTCAACATCGACGTCGACATGTTTGAGGCCTGCCAAATTCTGCAGACCAAGGACCAGGCCACCTTCCCACTTGAACTGGCACCGTGCCATCAGGTGCAGTTTGAGCCTTTCGAGCTTTGGCATGGCTCCCGGCTCAAACTCCAATGCTGCTTCACACCCATAACAGTGGAAATGAAACTTGAGCAAACGTTGAAATCTTTGTGGGCTGATTGTGTTCCTTGGGTAGACGACGCCTGAATCTCCATCTTTGTCATCGAATAAGCCAACAGTAAGAGAGAGCAGCATGGGTAAACTTGCTAGAATATTTATTCCTTCCTTGCCTGCTTCACCACGGACAAAAATGCGGAGGCGGGTCAGGTTGACTAGTGAGCAGATTTGAGGGCCCATGCAATTTAAATCACGTGTATTAAGAACAAGCTTTCGAAGTGGTGGTGAAGTAGGGACACACGAAGACATGAATGGATGTGTGGCATCAGCATCACTTCCCCACACGCGCAGTTCTCGCAGGTGCGTGAACAACTTGGAGAGCAATGAGATACATGCTTTCTTGTGGCCCTCCATATCAAAAAATTCAGTAAAGTAGGGCCAATCAATTTCAAGTACTCTCAGATTAGTCAGATCACTGAGTCCTTGGATAAACTTTGTAGATTGAATACCCAAATCGATCCTTGATAGCTCTTCCAATGTCTGCAGATTTCTGATTCCATCAGGTAGGCGCACCGACCGATGGACATGAAGACGCACTAGCTTCTGTAACTGGATAATACTTGCTGGTAGATTTTCAAGACATTGCCATCTCACATCTAGTGTCTCCAGATGTTGCAGCTTTTCTATATCTCGTGGAAGCTTGCCGACCAAAGCATAATTGTGTATCCTCAAGAACTTCAATTGACCTAAACTTTTGACATGTCCAAGAAGGCATTCACCAACCACAGCTTCTATATTCAGCACTCGCAAGACTTGGCTGTTTAAGAACCCTGTGGCGTGCTTATTAACCAGAACTGAATTTGAGCCAAAGATATTGATGGATCGGATCTGAGCTCCATTTTTTATTGTCTTGGCAATCTCTTCTGCCCGACAGGAAATATCTTCCTGGATGGATAGACGCCGGATCTTGTTTGAAGAAGAATTTTTAGAAAAACCATTACCATTCCATATAGTAACAAAGTTGTCCTCCACGGCCTTTGATACAATGAACTCAAGTATGACATCATGAAGTCTGCACTGTTTTACTATTGTGCCATCTACCCCAACCTTGGTTGGCTGGACCAAGCTTCTATTGATCAGTTCATTCAAGTAACTTCTCCCTAGCTGCTCCATACTTTCTCTATCTTGTCCAGGAATCAGTCCTTCGGCTACCCATAACAATATCAACTGTTGGCAATCAATCAAAGAATCCTCTGGAAACACACTCAGATATAGCAAACAGCTCTTTAGATGGTGAGGAAGGTCAAAGTAACTAAGCAACAAAATTGTTTTCATTTTATCATCTTTGTCAACTGCAGCAGCAATGGACCTTAATACGTTGACACAGACTTCCACCGTTTGGGTTCTATTTGCTAATAAACCAGCTATACTAATTATGGCTAATGGCAAGCCACCACATTTCCTCAAAATATCACTGTATACTTTCCTCAAATCTTGGGGGCAATCTTCGCTAGAGCAAAATAGTCTTTTGAAGAATAATCTTTGAGAGTCGTCATCACTAAGTGGCATTGCTTCATACATTTGTGCAGCAATACCAGTGCAACATGAGTTGGCTATTGCTTTAATGCGTGTAGTAGTAATAATTCTGCTTCCATTGTCATTGACAGGTAAGGCAGATCGTACAAGCTCCCATGCTGATACGCTCCAGATATCATCAATCAAGATGAAGTACCTGCATGCATTAGTTACGGAATCCTGTTATTATGTAAAGCCCCCATGAATTCGAGCATATTCTGGTGACATTAAAGAAATCGGAGAAATGTAACAAGAAGATGGACTGTCGTGGCACGCTTTTCTGTCAGTAAGTATTACTGTATGTCTGTATTACACATGAGAAATAGACTGTAAACTCCTAATATTTAAAAAATATGTTACAACTTCCAAAATAGTTAGTGCCGCAACAGAACACCTAGAGACCCACTCAAAAGACATGAAGCATTCAGTTCCAAGATGAGATTTTTTCCAAAATGAGATTTTTATGGATATTTAGAATTCTGGTCATATTTTCCAAGAAGTAATTTTACTGAATATGGATTAGATGGTGTAAATTAAAATTTTTACCAAAATGATGCACAGTTGACTTGAGTTTGTTCATTGTTGTAACGTCTTTTAATGATGACATCTGATAGTTATGCTGAGATGTTGAAGTATCTGAGGTAGTTTTATGCTGTCAAGTTCCTTAGGCCAGGAAAAAATGAATCATTTTTTAAAATTCCCAGAAAATTTCATAAATTGCCTAATAGTTAGGTGAGCCCATGTGATGAATAGATATTCCACGACATTATTCTAGCTAGATGAACTGGTTAACTATTAGAAAAGAAATACTCTTGGTTACCTTTTGTCCTTTAAGCAATCTCTCACTGTGCGTATCAGCTGTTGATCCGTCTCCAACCATGCCAACTGCTCAAAATCCCTCTTGCTTATTTGAGACAATATATCTCTAAGAAGCTTCCTCACGTCTGGAGTTTGCGATACAGATACGAAAGCCCGACAATCAAATGCTTCAGTGATTTTGTGGTACACCTCCATGGCGATGGTGGTCTTCCCCTGTCCACCGATCCCATAGATGGACACCACCTTGTGCTGCTTCTCTTCACATTTCAATAATTGGATGACCTCCTCACGAGGAGCATCAATTCCCACGAGATCCCTCGCCTCCTGAAAGAGTGTAGGTGCTCGAGGATCCAAGAGCACCGATTGTGGTGAGGCAAGGAGACACTGATTCATGTCGTAGTAGCGTTTGCCCCGATCGCTCTGCTCGCTCACAAGGCTCTTGAGTTCTCGGATCTCCTCTGCCATTCCTCCGTCCTCGAACAGCGTCTTCACCTTTTCTATCTTCTTCCGCACAAAGTTGGCCTTGGAACCTCCGTGGCTGTGGTTGAGCATGAAACGATCGATGCAATCCTCGATGTCGTAGGAGAGCTCACGTACCTTGCTCCTCCAGTCTTTAGCGACTGGATCGATCTGACCATCGTCCTTGTCCGCAAGCATCCGCAGCACTGCATCCATGCTGCTCAGCTCGTCTTTCAGGTACCGGATCCCTTGCTTGACGCCTCTGGCGAGATGGTACTTGTCGGTGAGCATGGCGGCCAGCTTGCCGATGACGGAGCCCATCACGCCCGTGGCGGCGCTCGCGATCATTTCGGCCATCTCGACTCGCAAATCACTCGATCTCAGTGAAATGATAGCTACCTTGTGCGTGGTGGTGTGTGTGAAGAAGAATAGTAATTCCTAGCTTAGTTACTCGCAGATGGTGGCGCAAATAATGAGATTCCCTTCCTCGCGCCAGCGCTAGGAATGACCCTTTTGGAACCCACCCAACTCATCTTCCACCGAGTCTTCACTTTATTCCTAAAGACACGGCGACCACTTTCGCTTTCGGCCATTCCCATTCTCTTTTCAGTCTATTTCCTCTGGTCCAGTTTTCCTTTGTCGGGCATCTTTGTGATGCGCATGCAACTGACGCTGCACTGTTGAGTGTTGAGCGGTGGACGGAGAACAGCAGGCTTATCGTAATTAGCTTCATTCTATAACATAAATTTGCTTGAACTTTAATAGCATTTTGCTAAAAGATTTACTCCCTCCATACCCATAAAACTTGACGTTTTGGATAATGTTTAGGTCAAACATTGGGAATATAAGCTATCGATAACTTTTAAAATGTTTGGTTTGAAAAAGTAAAACTTATATGTATAGATTCACCTTGGAACCCACTTTTATAAAAGTAATTCTATTTTTAGTTTTTCTTATATATTTTAAATAATAGATAAAGTTAGGTTCTGAAGACTGTGTCCTTATCTAAAATGACAACTTTTATAGATATGGAGAGAATATAAATTTTATCGCAGTGAACCTAACCCCATTAAATTCGCCTAAATGGCCGCTGTCTTGAGTGCCAAATGTGTGACACAGTCATCTGTGACGCGAGTCCAGGAAGATTTCTCTAGAAAGTAACGAAAATCCTGCACATAAGTTCCACCTGCGAGGCAGGGGTTGCACCGCTGCAGGGAAGGGCGAGTCTATTTTTATTTTTTTAAATGAAGACTACCTAAATAAAAAGAAAGAAAAAATAACACCAACAGTAACTAAACTTGCGGTTGGTTGCATAACAATAACTAGTACTCGCTGAGTGAAATGCTAGCTAGCTTGTGCTGTGGTATGCAGAAGATAGGTGCTGCAGTTCCCTCTAGATAATTTTATAAGACGAACACGCAAAAAAAAAAAATCAAACTTTGTAATCTTCGATCAATAATTTAGTGAATAATTTTTAACAATTGTAATATAAACTTGGTATAATTAGATTCATGATTAAATATATTGTCCAATGATCAAATTTTAATAATCAAGTTATACCATAGAATAAATAAATGGCTAATTTATAATTTCGATATCTATGTCATGTTTAACTACGTCTTATAAATCGGATCGATAGCTATGTACTCCTTCTTTCCCTAAGTAAAAAAAGATTCTTAGAATTGTTTTATGTCAAATTTTTTGGACTTTGACCAAATTTCTAGAAAAAAAATCATTAAGATTTATGTTATTAAATTAATATTATATGATTTACCTAGAATATATTTATATAAAGTATATATTTTATATCATAGATATTGTTACTCTTTTCTATAAAGTTAGTCAAATTTAGAAAAAGTTTCATTGGCATGGCTTCTAGAAATTGATTAAAAAAAAGTTTCACTAGCATAACTTCTAGAAATTGATTTATTCAGAGACGAGAGAGTATTTCTGTATTATAGTCAAATGTGCCACATAAATAATGTCGTCACTCTTGTGACAAACTGACAATCGAAGCCAAGGGGAGAAAAGAAAAGAAAAGAAAAGAAACGAAACGAATGATTTTCTTGTGTAATAAGTGGCAAGGTGAGTAATTTTGTCATGGTGTACAGCAATAAGCAACTATTTCAGCCATTATAATCACAACTCGAAAGCACTATCTGGCTACCATGCGCGGGCGGTGGTGTCGGAGACGCCAATTTCGAGGATAATTGCTGGCACAAATAATGGGAACGGCACGAAGTTTCATTCAACTTCCCTCTGTAACCACTTCCCTTCACCAACTCTAGGAAGCAAAAACAATATCAAGGCCAGGTTCACGTGACCAATTATGTGAGAACTAAAGAAAATCGGAATAATGCTTGTACCAACAAGCTGTTTGCTGCCTACTCAAATTCTTTATCATTTCCTCCGTCCGTAGAGGAGCGCCGGGACGATCATGTCGACTTCGCCAGCGTGCAGACGCACACCGTGCACGGTGCCAGGCAGTCCTCCGGCCTCATCATCAACACATACGACGCCATCGAGGCGACGGACCTCAGCAGGATCCGCGAGAACCTGTCCTCCGTCCCCGTGTTCGCCGTCGATCGGGCCTCTCAACAAGTTCACGCCGCCGGTGAAAGGCAGCAGCCTGTACGAGCTGCAGCAGGACCGCCGGTGCCTGGACTGGCTGGACACGCAGGCGCCGGGCACGGTGGTGTACGTGAGCTTCGGCAGCCTCGCCGCCATGGACCCGCAAGAATTCGTGGAGCTGGCTTGGGGCCTGGCTGACAGCAAGCGCCCCTTCGTCTGGGTGGTCCGGCCGAGCCTCATCCGCGGCTTCGAGTCCGGCGAGCTGCCGGATGGGTTTCAGGAGGAGGTCGGTAAGCGAGGCAGGATCGTCGATTGGGCGCCGCAGGAGGAGGTGCTTGCTCATCCTGCTGTTGGCGCTTTCTTGACGCACAATGGCTGGAACTCGACGATGGAGGCCATATCGGAAGGCGTGCCCATGGTTTCACGCCCGTTCTTGGGAGACCAGTATGGAAATGCTAGGTTTGTGTGTGATGTTTGGAGAGTGGGAGTGGAGGTTGAAGTGGAGAATCAGGTCGAGAGAGGAAAGATCCAGGCTGCTATTGAGAAACTGATGGGCAGCGATGAAGGCAAAGACATTAGGGAGAGGATTAAAAACCTGAAAGAATTGGCGGAGGAAAGCGTTAAGGAGAGTGGGTCATCTCACACTGCTTTCCTTAACTTGGTTGATCTCATATTGTCATTTTAAATAAAACATTTGGACGTTGCAATTCTTGTTGGTACAAACTGATAGACATGAATGACCGTCTAGCAGTAGATCCGTTATGGTAAACATGTTTGCAGTGTGTGTGAATCGAGTCCTAGTACAGGGAGCTACTAGATCCGAGAGGGAGAGGGGTCTGGGGTTGGTTACCAAGGTCGAACGGAGCAGCGGCGGCGGCCGGTGGTGCAACAGACGTGGACTCGGTGTTGGTCATCGTCATCAGCGCAGCGCAGGGTGTCATCGGCGGTGACCTGGGGAGGAGAGGACGGCATCGGTGTCCTCTGGTGATGTTGAAGGTGGACGTGGTTGTTGACGGTTCTTAATAATAAAATCCAACCGTCAACTAACCTTCCAAAGCGACATAAAAGCAATCCATCCACCTAGAAGTAGGATTTTGACTAACGAATTTCACGAGTTTTGGTGAATCAGTGGTTTTGCATGCCTACACTGGAAATGAGACACTTTTGAGCTACAATACAACATAGAATACAAGATTGGACGCCACGGCTACGCAGGAAGATTCCAGTCTGCCCTGGGGCCCACTCGCGGCCCGCTTCGTCCAGGTTGCTCCACCGCCTTTGAGGGTTGATCTCCACCATCCGCCAATGTCGGTTTGATCCAAGGGCTCATGTTGATTCGCCAAGGCTATAAAAAGGAGAGGCAACCCCCCTGGGAGGAGGATCCATTCTAAAAAGAAGAAGAGCTTTATCAAGAAAATCTAGTTAGGATCCCGGGAGGTGTCCCTCGAATGGATAACCTTCGTAGAGTTAGCATTCCAAGAGAGAGCTAGTTCTATACCTCTAGAAGCTAGTTCTATATCAGAAATAAAGAGATAGAGTCAAAGAGAGAGTTTTAGAGGAAGTATCGGCCTGTCGGTGCTACCTCTACGGCTTGTATATGAGATTACTTTGGAATCAACTTCAGAGTTCAAGTAAGCAACATTGTTTACCTTGTTTTACTGGTTTGTGACTCTTTTGAGTACTTTAATCCTTGTAGCTCTTGGGTTAGAGTAGTATTCGTAGTGTAAGCGTAGTGCTTAGACTCCGTTACTCGTAGATGCACCCTATCTTCCGGATTTGGTGGTAGCTCGCGGAGGTGACTTTATAGCTCCGTTGAATCTTATATATTCCACTATCCCATCGGTAGGACTCGCAGGAGAATAATTGGTAGTTGAGTTAAAGTTTTGCCTTTGCTCCTCTATTCAATTCCCTAGTAAATCAACCTAGAAATACCTTACTAGAGCCTGAATTAGAAGCCTTAGTTGTCTTCTCTATATTCCTATCTTCTACAGCCTTGTTTGCTACGCAGGTGGTTGTTGACAGTCGTTATTGTATGAATTCAACCGTCAACTAGCCATAGAAAAGGATACAATTGTGATCACCAAAGTAGATATAGGGTTTGCATTGACAGAATTCCACGAGTTTTGGTGTTTTACTATTTCTACATGTGTAAACTAGAAAAGACGCAATCTCAGGAGCTGATCGGAACATATAACGGGAAATCAGACAACGCGGCAACGCAGCAAGGTTCCAGAAGAGGCTAGAAGACACCACGCCGAAGCGGAGGGCCAGAGGCCACCAGGCCAGACCGACCGGTCTAGGCTTGGACCGGCCAGTCTGGGCCTGGCCCCGCTGGTGGCCCGCTTCGCCCAAGTTGCTCCACCGCCTTAGGGTTTCAATCTCAGCCGTCCGCCAATGTTGGTTTGATCCGATGGCTCACGATCATCGCCCAGGGCTATAAAAGGAGGGCAGGACCCCCTAAGGGGACGACACATTCATTCATTCTCATTCGAAGTCCGATCATCAGCCAAAAATCCTAATCAGAGCTCCTTAGCTAGGGCCTAGATAGCTAGTTAGAACTAGAGGGAGACAAGTGAAGGCTTGGATTCCGGAGCCATCAAGAGCTTGAATTTGGTGTAGTTCTTACCTCCTCTCACCTTTTTTCTCTTTCATTGTTTAGTTATATGATTGCTACAATTGAAATGATGAATACTTATCTACTTATATTTATAGTTATATTGTTCTTTGTCTATTGTGGTTATATGCTTAGTATAGCTAGATTGATATTATACTTATTCATAGGTTCGTATAGCGCTCATCTAATGTGGTGAACATTGTGTAAGCGTGGTTGTTGACGGTCGCTATCGTACGAATCTAACCGTCAACTAGCCATAAAAAAGGATGCAATTGTGATCACCAAAGTAGATATGGGGTTTGTACTGATAGAATTCCACGAGTTTTGGTGTTTCACTATTTCTACTGTGTAAACTGGAAAAGACAAAAATCCAGGAGCTTATCGGAACATAGAACAGAAAATCGGACACCGCAAAGAACACAGAAGATTCTAGAAGAGACCGAGAAGACACCACGCCGAAGCGGAGGGCCGGGCGGCCACCAGGGGGGACCGACCGGTCCCACCCCACACCGCCCGATGCGGGCCCTGGCCCATTCGGGGCCGCCGCCCAAAGTTGCTCCACCGCCTTAGGGTTTCAATCTCAGCCGTCTGCCAATATCGGTTTCATCCGATGGCTCACGATCATCGTCCAGGGCTATAAAAGCAGGCCAGGACCCCCCGGGAGGGAGGCACATTCATTCATTCCTTATTCGAAGTCTGATCATCAGCCAGGAACCCTAATCAGAGCTCCTTAGCTAAGGCCTAGATAGCTAGTTAGAACTAGAGGGAGGCAAGCGAAGGCTTGGATTTCGGAGCCATCAAGAGCTTAGATTTCGTATAGTTCTTACCTCCTCTCACCTTTGTTCTCTATCATTGTATAGTTATGTGATTGCTACAATTGAATTGATGAATACTTATATGGTTATATTCATAGTTATATTGTTCTTTGTCTATTGTGGTTATATGCTTAGTATAGCTAGATTGATATTATACTTATTCATAGATTCGTATAGTGCTCATCTAATTGATCGTTGGGTGAACGGTAAACATTGTGTAAGCATGGTGCTTATACGTTGTTTATCTGCGAATGCATTCTATAGGCTAGGCTTGGTAGATCGTGGGTGTGACAATCCTTTTGAGTCCTATGTAGTCCAAACCCCATTTATAGGTACAGAAGGGCTTCTGTACGAAGGAAGGGTGTGCTATGTTCTTAAACTTCCCTAGTATATCCACTATAAATAGATATAATGCTAACCTTAGCTATGACTACTAAGTGTACTGCACTAACCATAATATATATTGGCATGTAGCTAAGAATAAACACAGAAATATCTCTTGATGTTCTGCTAGTAACCCTAATGATATAGCTCGGAGTCTCTATCTGTTTATGCTGATGATTTATATTTATCCTTATCATTTATCTTATGACTTACGCCTGCATTGAGTAGCGAGGACATGGTTATGCCTATCCATTACACTCTAGGTTATCACGCTACCCTTACACGAGAGCCATGTAGACCTTCCTTTGGAAAAATATAAATGACAACCTGGTAATACTCCGGGTAAAATGCTACAATGGTATTTGATCTGTGCGCTTGCAGATACTATTTCTATATTCTAAATGGTGGCATGATTTAATACCACACCCCCACTTGGTGTTATGCTGGGGATGACAACTTGGCATTCTAGTAGCGATGCTCTGCCTACAAGCATTTTTAGCGCCGTTGCTAGAGATAACATTAAGAGGTGTCAACAAACATTTTTGGCGCCATTGCCGGGGAAGGCAATTGGCGAGTAAAGGAATAGTGATAGACCTAACAAACTAATGAGATAGAGGAAACCATAGACCCCTACTCAATGCAGGCTTACTCTTGTGCTTTCTATCTTTGTGGTATCTTATGCAAGGTAATGAATGAGTGGTTTTGATCTGCCAGATAACTACATTGAAAATCCAGAGAAACTCTTTCGAAGAAGGAAATTCTAGCAAGTGAGGGACATCTTTGAATCTCCATCAAAGACGCCCACTGCTGAGGTTCACTCTTTGGGGGAGCAAGCTCCTATAAGTGAAGAAGAAGAACAATAACAAGGCAACTTAGCACCCGACTTTTCGAGAAAATGGTCGATAAGTCATCGCATGAAGTTTTTTCCGCTCCAACCACCAACAACATCCGCCTTGGACCTAATGTTGAAGTTGGGGAGAATGGATTTGAGCTCAAGCCAGCTCTTATCACCATGGTGCAAGCCAACTCGTTCTGTGGAAAAGCACATGAAGATGCAAGGGCTCATCTACAACACTTCCTGGAGATTTGTAGCACTTTCAAGATGAAGGATGTACCAAGAGACGCCATCCTGCTGCATCTGTTCCCATTCTCACTGTTGGGAAAGGCAAAGCAATGGTTCTACGCCAACAAAGACAATCATACAACTTGGGACAAGTGCTCCACAGCTTTTCTGTCAAGGTTCTTTCCTATGGGTAAGACAAGTGCCCTAAGAGGGAAGATCTCAAGTTTCCAACAACAATATGATGAGTCAATCCCAGAGGCATGGGAACGATTTCAAGACTATATATCAGAATATCCTCATCATGGGATGGAGAATTGGCTCCTCATACAGAGTTTCTATCACGGGCTCATCAATAGCACCCGTAACAACATCGATGTTGCTGCTGGAGGTGTATTTATGTCATTAACCATACCACAAGCTATTGCTCTTATAGAGAAGATGGCCTCCAATCAAGATTGAAGTGAAGAGCGCCAAACAACCCGCAAGAGGAGTGGAGGAATGCACCAGTTCAAGGAGGTAGACATGCTGTCTGCCAAGATAGATCTGCTCATGAAGAAGCTGGAAGACAAAGCCAACCTGAAACAAGACATCATGCGCATTAATGATTCATGCATGACTTGTAAAGTGTGTGGCAACATGGGACACTCAGGCAACAGTTGCCCTGAGAACCGTGAGGATGTGAACTTCATCAACAACAACAACAACTATCGTCTTCAAAATCAAGGATGGAATCAGCAAAGGCCCAACTACTAAGGTAATTTCCCAGGTAACTTTCAAGACACTAATTACAATAGCTATGCTCAATTGCCTTTGAGAGAAGTGATCTCCAACCAAAATAAAATTGTGGAGACTTTATCTAGTAAGGTAGCATCTAATGATAAAATGCTAGAAAATATAAACACTAAAATAGATAGCTTTACCTCTACTATTAAAAACCAGTTTAGCTTCAATAAAATAATAGAACAACAACTAGCTCAGCTGGCGGCCGCTGTTCCACCAACCGATGAAGGTAAGATTCCAGGGCAACCTTTAGAGCCCGAGACCGCAAATCTTGTTGATGTGTATGCATGTTACTATGTTGAAACATCATCAGGATGGAAGGATGAGTCCATGCCACCCAAGAGAGGAGATTCAGGGAGACCTGTGATCCCCATCTCTATTGGGCAGCATGACTTCCCTGAAGTTGTCTGCGATCTAGGAGCCAGTGTCAACATTATGCCTAAGGTAATCCTCGACCAAGTCTTTCCATGGGCATCTTTGTTGTACACGAATATATATTTCCAGCTCGCAGACCAGACGGTTAAGCACCCTGAAGGAATCTTAGATGACGTGTGTATATGAATCGAGAGATCATATGTCCCTGTAGACTTTATAGTCCTGGATACCAGCAGAGATCCCAAGAGTCCAATCATTCTTAGCCGACCATTCCTGAGTACTGCAAAGGCTGTCATCTACACGGACAGTGCTAAGATTTGTTTCGCCATCAAGGGCAATAAAGAGAAGTTCAGTTTCAAGAACAATACTCTTGAAGCTCCTATAGACCTATGAGGAGCTTACTTCCCAGTCAAGCCAACAATTAAAGAAGCCAAGAAGAAGAATTCAAATGGGAAGAGAAAGAATAAGAACAGGAGGCAAGTAAGAAAGTAAGTCCAAGTAGTGAAGGCTGTTGAGTATAAGCATGACCACCTATTAGCTTCACCATTCCTAATCAAGAGGGAGGATCTAGGCATGCCAACCATCGACTGCACTATTGGACCATGCTCCTTCTACAATGCTTTCTGCGACACCGGATCAGCTGTCAATATCATATCTCTAAAAAGGTATATGACTTACTATTCGATACACCTCTATACCCTACCTATATGCAGCTACAGCTAGCGGACAACACAACGAGATTTCCAGAGGGAGTAGCGAGGGACATCATGGTTAAAATCCACACCCACTACGTCCTGACCGACTTTATGATACTGGATATGGAAGAAGAAGATGAGACACCCATCATCCTTGGGAGGCCGTTCCTCAGCACCACCAACGCCATCATCTATAATGGATCAGACCAAGTCCGCTTCCAATTCCCAGGAGAGAAGGTACACTGCCAATTTAAAGATTATAACTCTCCTGGATTAGCAGCTTTCACCCTGTCCAAGAGGAGACGTCAGCGCCGGAGGAATCGCTCTCAAAAGAGCAATATTGAGGAGGAGACAATTAAAGAAGAATCTACAGCACCTTACGAACATCAACAACCTACAAAGGTATGGAAAGAAAAGGTAACCTCCTCAACTGAGTCATTATCACCAGAAGGTCCAGCATCAGGGTTCCCATCCTCGGGATCCAATGAAGCACCTCAGGAGTGACGACGACGAGAAGTCTTGTCCGGAGGACTCTAAACTCTGAACCCTTGCCATAAGGTAACAATAGTAGTTATCTATTTATTTTCTTGCACTTCTAAATTCATAGTTAGTTTTTATTAATCATATAGAAAATTATAAAAATATTTAGAAAACCTTAAAGCCCCATGTGACATCCCTGCAGTGCAAGCTAAAGGAGTGTTCACTGTGGTGGCCTAAAAATAAAATAAAAATTAGCATGCATATTTCCTTTCTATTCAATAAAAAGAAAACCCCAAAAATAATCATTGAGCATCTTGCTGCACTGTATGCACTGTAACAACCTTTAAAAACCTCTCACAAAAATCAGTCCGCAAAACGGCTAACCGCTAACTGATTATCCTAATCCGTTCTACAAGTTTTGGTATTTTGTGAGATGTTTGCTGCAGGATGACTCTAAGAGCTAGTCCACCTAAGAATCATCATCTTCATCACTTGAAGTATACCTTCCCTACACACAGCTAACCACTATGTAAAGGAAGCAAGTTCTTGTTGGATGACATGAAGGTTCTCGGCTACACCAGCTCTTACAAGCATGAGCTCCATAGAAAGGACTGCTCAGCTTCAATGCTCAACCACGACAATAACTAGCTTGGGGAAAGGCATCCCCTAGGTACCCAGGTAAGTGTACCTACGCGATTATCGAGTCAGTCATAAAAATAAAAAATACTAAAAATATATGGGCACATGAAGGTTCATGCTTTTTAGAGTCTTATATAGTATGAGTCTTGAAAAATAAAAACCAAATAAAAATGTTTGTCTGTCTAGATTCAATAAAAAGGAAGCCCTTGAGATGATTTGAATTGATGATAAGCTGCTCTGTTACAACACCTCTGAAATGCCTAGAGTTTAGATAAAAGTTTTTCTAAGTTTTAGCTCCAACTGTTTTGACATGAGAATTTGCTCTGAGCCTGAAACTTTTGGGTTGCATATGCTTGAACTAAGTAGGTACCTGATTGATAAGATTGAGAAAGTTTGAGCTGCTATCTATCTTGTTCTAAGTGACACTAGAGTTCTAGAGATTTATCTTTTGAAAAATATAAAAACATGATGAGTTCCCATATGACAAAGCTTACATTCCCACCAGAGCCAAAACATGATGAGATAGGCTAGTTAAACTTCCACATATATGCTGCTTGTTATACATTGAGTTTTGTCAACCTTTGTGACTCTAGTGAGAGATTTATCATGCTCTTGAATCAAAATCCACCTCCTTATGCACTACTCTACACTGGAGTAGGCGCAACAACATGCCATTCCACCTACATCCATTCAAAAAAAATATTTTCCTGGGAGAGAACACCAAAAATATTTCCATTAGGTTAGCCACCCAATAAATGCTCCAAGTTCCTGTTGCTATCTCTCCAAATCCATCATTGCCAAAAGGAGTGCTATGAGCTATGCAAAAAGATATTTGAAAAAAAGAGAGAGGAAGAAAGGGGAGAAAAGAAAAGAAAATATGGACAAGTGTCCCAATGCTAAAACAATGGGTACTTAGAGGCCCGACTCCCTGAGAAAAAGAAAAGAAAAAGATAGCTCATAACCTCTGGCTAGTTTTTAAAGTCCAAAGGAGAGATAGGCATTCAAGGAGCTGAGTAGAATTAGGTTCCACCTTATATCCACCATATCCATCCACCTATATATCTTGATTCGACTGTATGACTTGTTTCTCTATGGATCCATTGTTTGACTTTACAACATATGCATTGCAAGTTTGCTCTTTCAGTTTTCTCCTTACCTATGAGCTCCACATAAGCTTTAGTCATAGGATGAAAAGAAAGACAATCATCATCATTGCCTTGGTGAGAATCCACAAATACCACATATATAGAGAGACCTGAGAGTGTCATACATGGGAAACTCTGAGTTTTATTTAAAAACCTCTAAAAACTATAGAATGATAGTTGATCAAAGAGCTTGAGACATAGTGCTTAGATGGGATCTTTCTGTCTGTCAAGTACTCAAGACCCAAGGAAGAGCTAATAAGCCCTATAGTCAAAGGTAATATGGGTAAGTTTGAAAGTTAGCTCAGTTATTGCATAACTTGGAGGAGAATTTAAAAATTTGCGGGTATTCTTCTAGGGAGTTACTCCGAGATAGCTACAATGCTTAAATATATACATCTTACAATAACTTTTCTAAGTTTTCTTTGCTAAGGGACTAGCAAAGGTTAAGCTTTGGGGAGTTGTTGACGGTGGATTATCGCACAAATCTAACCGTCAACTAGTTATAGAAAAGGATGCAATTGCGATCATCAAAGTAGATATAGGGTTTGCACTGAAAGAATTCCATGAGTTTTGATGTTTCACTATTTCTGCAGGTGTAAACTGGAAAAGACACAAACCCAGGAGCTTATCGAAACATAGAACAGGAAATCGGACACCGCAGCAACGCAGGAAGATTCTAGAAGAGACCAGAAGACACCACGTCAAAGCGGAGGGCCAGCGGCCACCAGGGGGGACCGGCCAGTCCCACCCCAGACCGGCCGGTCTGGGCCCTGGCCCATTCGGGGCCCGCTTTGCCTAGGTTGCTCCACCGCCTTAGGGTTTCAATCTCAGCCATCTGCCAATGTCGGTTTTATTTGATGGCTCACGATCATCGCCCAGGGTTATAAAAGCAGGGCAGGACCCCCGGAGGGAGACGCATTCATTCATTCCTCATTCGAAGTCCGATCATCAGCCAGAAACCCTAATCAGAGCTCCTTAGCTAGGGCCTAGATAGCTAGTTAGAACTAGAGGGAGGCAAGCAAAGGCTTGGATTCTGGAGCCATCAAGAGCTTGAATTTGGTATAGTTCTTACCTCCTCTCACCTTTGTTCTCTATCATTGTATAGTTATGTGATTACTACAATTGAATTGATGAATACTTATCTACTTATATTTATAGTTATATTGTTCTTTGTCTATTGTTGTTATATGCTTAATATAGCTAGATTGACATTATACTTATTCATAGGTTCGTATAGCGCTCATCTAATTGATCATTGGGTGAGTGGTAAACATTGTGTAAGCATGGTGTTTATACGTTGTTTATCTGTGAATACACCCTATAGGCCGGGCTTGGTAGATCACGGGTGTGACAATCCTGTTGAGTCCTATGTAGTCCAAACCCCGTTTATAGGTAGGCTTCTGTATAAAGGAAGAGCGTGCTATGTTCTCAAACTTCCCTAGTATGTCCACTATGAATAGATATAATGCTAACCTTAGCTATAACTACTAAGTGTACTGCACTAACCATAATATACATTGGTATGTAGCTAGGAATAAACACAGGAATATCTCTTGATGTTCTGCTATTAACCCTAATGATATAGCTAGGAGTCTATATTTGTTTATGCTGATGATTTATACTTATCCTTATCATTTATCTTGTGACTTACCCCTGCATTGAGTAGCGAGGACATGGTTATGCCTATCCATTACACTCTAGGTTATCACGCTACCCTTACACGAGAGCCATGTAGACCTTCCTTTGGGAAAATATAAATGACAACTGGTAATACTCCGGGTAAAATGCTACAATGGTATTTGATCTGTGCGCTTGCGGATACTATTTCTATATTCTAAATGGTAGCATAATTTAATACCACATCCCTTGGTGTTATGCTGGGGATGACAACTTACCATTCTAGTAGCGATGCTCTGCCTACAAGTATTTTTAGTGCCGTTGCTAGAGATAACATTAAGATGTGTCAACAGTGGTGCTTATACATTGTTTACCTGCGAATGCACCGTATAGGCCAGGCTTGGTAAATCGTGGGTGTGACAATCCTGTTGAGTCCTATGTAGTCCAAACCCCGTCTATAGACACAGTAGGGCTTTTGTACGAAGAAAGGGTGTGCTATGTTCTCAAACTTCCCTAGTATGTCCACTATGAATAGATATAATGCTAACCTTAGCGATGATTACTAGGTGTAATTGCACTAACCATGATATACATTGACATGTAGCTAGGAATAACATAGGAATATCTCTTGATGTTCTGCTAGTAACCCTAATGATATAGCTAGGAGTCTATCTATTTATGCTGATGATTTATACTTATCTTTATCATTTATCTTGTGACTTACCCCTGCATTAAGTAGTGAGGACATGGTTATGCCCATCTATTACACTCTAGATTATCTCGCTACCTTACACGTGTGCCATGTAGACCTTTCTTTGGGAAAATATAAATGACAACCTGGTAATACTCCGGGTAAAATGCTACAATGGTATTTGATTTATGCGCTTGTGGACACTATTTCTATATTCTAAATGGTGGTATGATTTAATACCACACCCCTCGGTGTTATTGCTGGGGATGACAACTTGGCATTATAGTAGTAATGCTATACCCACAAGCATTTTTAGCGTCATTGTTAGAGATAACACTAAGAGGTGTCAACAGTGGTTAAGTTGTAGTTTAGAAGACCCTCACACATCTTTCTTTGGGTTCGATACTAAAACTGGGAATATTCATCCGGTGAAGTGCTACAACGTATCCGTGCGCTTGTGGAATTATTCAGTAGGCATTGACAAATACCAATAAACATTTCTAGCGCTGTTGCCGGGGATAGGGATTTATCTCTATTTTTGGTAGTGACGTTAAGGAGTGTCAATATAGGGGTAAACTAAAAGGATATACATGATAAGTCTAGGACAATAATAAATCACTCAAAGATAGAATTAGGGACTCTCTAATGTAGCAAGGCAAAAATAGAAAATTAGTTAAGAGATGCAATTCTTATGTAGTGTCATATTTACTAGGTCTTTATGTCTACTCTAGCACATATACTCTCATGTATAGCATTGATAATCATAGAATTACACATAAGGAACATTACTAGGGAGGTTTGAGAACATAGCACGTCCCTCCTTTGCAACCATGTTCTGCTAGTCTTATAAACGGAGAGTGGAATAGATAGGATTCAACAGGATTGTCATACCCATGATCTACCACTAAGCCTGACCTATAAGGTGCATCCGTAAGTAAATAATATATAAGCACCATACTTACATAATGTCGACCACTTAACCAACTCGAGTAATGAGCTAAGCGCTTTATAGTCATATGAGATAGTTCATCATCTATTAATACTATATCAAGCAAAACACTAGAATAAACTAGAAACATAATAAACTGATACATAGTAGTGAATAAGAACAAAGTCATAATAAGAGGGATACAAAAGCTATACCAGCCTCCGGATGACGAATCTAGAATCATGAGCGTAGCTCAACTCTACTTGAACCTTGCTGTAATGTCTAGCTAGAACTTTGAAGTATTGGAGTTCTATCTAATTCTCTGAGGATAGGGAACCCTAACTCTCATGAGGACAGAAAATAATGAACTAGGGTTTCTAGGCTCTCCTCTAGAGGGGGTCATGCTTCTCTTTTATAGCCTAGGGCGATAAATATGAGCCATCAGATCAAACTGACTCAAAGGGACGGCTTAGATTTCTCTTGAAAGGCGGTGGAGCTTGGGACGCGAAGCGGTCCGGGAATGGGCCTCGCACTGGACCGGCCAGCCCACTAGGGGGACTGGACGGTCCACCCGATTGGCCACCTCGGTCCCGCCTCGGCATGGTGTCTTCTAGTGTCTTCTAGAGTGTTCCTATGTTGCCATGTGGTCCAATTTCGCATTATATGCTTCCGTGTGATTCTGAATTCGCGTCTTTTCTAGTTTACACCTGCAGAAACAGTGATTCACCAAAACTCGTGGAATTTGTGTAAACCCTATATCTATGTTGGTGATTGCAAATGTGCCCTTTTCAATACTTTGACATATGAATTTGGTACTTAACAACCGTCAACAATATTGTGATTGGTTGCTGGTCCGTCTCGGTATAATCCTCTCTACCTCTCTTGTATTTGCATTTGTAGGTATCTTGTGTAGAAGTAGGTTGTAAGCTTGTGTAGCTTAGTTATTTAGCCTGTAAAGTAGCTCACTAGTGGTAGAATAGCAACCTAGCTTTTGTGTGTGATTTAGAGATCATAGCTAACTAGAATTGTTGCGTAGGTGGCTTGTATTTTGACTAGGCTAGCATAAAAAGTTTTATCACCTCATTTGTTGCTAACCCTTTCATTTAGTGTCATTGTAGAAATTTTTAGACGCTATTCACCCGCCCCCTCTAGCTATTTAGAATCTTTCACAGTTAAAACTATCTTTCACGGGAAACCATGCAAGCAAACGTATATAGACAGTCAGAACTAGAAGCCACATAGCAATTGGAACAACCAATTCACGCACCTTGACAGACTGAGATGACCCATGAACCAGCACGAGGCCTACCGTCCAGGAGGTGCTCATCGATGAGCACAAAGTGCACAACCCAAGGGTACAATAAATTGAATTTGCTTTTTTTCCAACAAAATCGAATTTGCTTTGTTCAATTCCTACATACATCGTACATACTTATAAAAACGGCAAACAGATGATAAGTGGTAGTCAAACTTATTGTCAATATCATGTACTCACAATGGTCTTCATTACGCTTCTACTATGCCATGGTCCGATGGGCGCCTGCTGCACCCATGAGCCATGCCAAGTTGATACGTTCTTTCGACCTGGAGTGTGGGACTGTTGGGATGGACGGCTGCTGCACCCCTGATGTCATCCTCCAAAGCCTCCACCTCGTCTGCAACAGCAGCGTCGCAGTAAATATCGACAGACACATGTTTAAGGCCTAGTCCCAGATTCTGCAGCCCAAGGACGACGCCACCTTCCTCAAACTTGAACTGGCACCGTGCCATCAGTCGCATCTTGAGCCTTTGGAGCTTTGGCATGGCTCCCGGCTCAAACTCCAATGCCGCCTCACGCCAACAGCGCAAATGAAACTTGACCAAAACCTGGAATCCTTGACTGCTGATTGCATACCTTGGGTAGAGGATGCTTGAATATTCATCTTGGTCATTGGATAAGCAAATGGTAAGAGAGAGCAACATGGGTAAATTTGCTAAGATATTTATTCCTGCATTGCCTGCTTCATTAAAGACATCAATGTAGAGGCGAGACAAGTTGACTACAGAGCTTATTTGAGGGCACACACTATTTAAGTTACGTATGCAAAGACCAACAAGCTTTCGAAGTGGTGGTTGTTGAGTAGGGACACATAAAGACATGAATAAATGTGTGGCATCAGGTCCCCAGAAGTGTAGTTCTTGCAGGCGCGTGAACAACTTTGAGAGCAATGAGATACACGCTTTCATATCATGTAATTCAATAAAGCCTGGCCAAATAATTTTAAGTACCCTCAAATTGGCTAGAGCACCGAGTCCTTCGATAAACTTTACAGATTGAATACCCAAATCAATCCTTGATAGCTCTTGCAAGGTCTGCAGATTTCCAATTGCATCGGGTAGTCGCACCGATGAATGAACAAAAAGACGCACTAGCTTATGCAACCGCATAATACATGTTGGCAGGTTTCTAAGATTGACGGATCCCACATCTAGTGTCTCTAGATGTTTTAGCTTTTCAATATCTTCTGGAAGGCTGCAGAAGTGGGAAAGAGTGCCTGTCCTCAGGTACTTCAATTGACCAAAATTTCTGGCATGTCCAAGATAGCAATCACCAACCTCATTTTCTATATTCAACACTCGCAAGACCTGGCTATTTAGAAACTGAGAGGCATACTTGTTGACTAGAACTGAATTATAGCCAAAGATATTAATTGATCGAATGTGAGCTCCATTTTTTATTCTCCTGGCCATTTCTTCAGCAGCCCCGCTAGAAATGATTTTCTGGATGGATAGACGCCGGAGCTTGTTCAAAGAATAATTTCTAGAAAAACAATTACCATTCCAAATAGCAACAAAATTGTCCTCCACGGCCTTTGACACAATAAAATCAAGTATGACATCGTGAACCCTGCACAGTTTCACTGTTGTGCCATCTATCCCAACCTTGGTTGGCTGGACCAAGCTTCTGTTGATCAGGTCATTCAAGTAACTTCTCCCTAGTTGCTCCATATATTCTCTGTCCTCTCCAGGAATCAATCCTTCGGCTACCCATAGTAATATCAACTGTCGGCAATCAATGGAATAATCCTCTGGAAACACACTTAGATATAACAAACAACTCTTGAGATGGTGAGGAAGGTCAAAGTAACTTAGCAGCAGAATTCTTTTCATCTTATCAATGGGAGAATCTTTGTCAACTGCAGCAGCAATAGACCTCGATATATTTACCCAGACATCCACCGTTTTGCTTCTGTTTGCCAATAAACCGGCTATACTGATTATGGCTAGTGGTAAGCCGCAACATTTCTTTAAAATATCATCAGATACTTTTCTCAAATCTGGGTGGCAATCATCACCGGAGAAAAATAGCCTGTTAAAGAATAATCTTTGGGAGTCCTCAAGACTAAGAGGCTTTGCTTGATACATTTGTGCAGCAATACCAGTACAACAAGATTTGGCTACTGCTTCAATGCGTGTTGTAGTAACAATTCTGCTTCCATTGTCATTGATAGGTAAGGCAGATCGTACAAGCTCCCATGTTGATACACTCCAGATATCATCAATCAAGATGAAGTACCTGAATGCATTGGTTGCGGAATCATGTTATTATGTAAGGCAACCATGTCATGAATTGGAGCATATTCTGGTGAAGTTAAAGATATCGAAGAAAAGTAAGAAAATGAATCATGGCACACTTTTCTAGCAGTAATACTAGCAAGAGGTTGCCCATGCAAATTGCGCGGATAGCTAGTTTTCATCATTTTAACATCTGGATTTACTTATACATGAAAATATTTTTAAAAAAAAATAATTAAAATTATTTCTTTGTTACTTTGCTTTAGTCGTCTCTCTATGCGCTTTCATGAGCATGAATTCCATATAGGTATCAATTAGATCAAAGCTATTATATTCTATTTCTCCTTTTCTTTCCTTTTTTGTGGCTCATATTGGAGAACCGTGCATTTTACAGCCAATGACAGATCAATGTACCCTAGATCCAGATCCTTTCAGTGAGCTCCTTTATTCAAATAAGACCATTGTCGACAAATTGTTCAATTCCTTGGTCTCTTGTAACATTTTAAGTTATATCCTGTACATTCTCTCTTGTGAATTTTGTGGTTGACATTTTACCCTTAAACATCATCTTTGGTGGGTCTTATCATTATTGCACCAACACTCACATGCATTTTATGAGTTCCTAAGCAAATTATATAGAACAATAGATTCCAGATTTTTTCACTCTCTCCATCACATCAAGTTTTAACTTGCATGCATGGAGCATTAAATGTAAGTAAAAAATAAGTAATTACATAGTTTACGAATCTTTTGAGTCTAGTTGGTCCACGATTGGACAATATTTGCCACATACAAATGAAACGTGCTACAGTTGCAAAGTTAAAAAAAATTTCGCAATCTAAACGTCTATTTGAGCTCCTAATCTTGGGCAGCTTGCTACCCAGTTAGTGTACCACTTGTTTTAGACTCTGTAGCTTCTCATCATGAAGAAAAAGATTAAACAATGTTTCATTGTCGTGGCTTGTGAGCTTCTCGTGCTTTGGACTAATATGGTTTTGTGATTCCATTGTCGTGCTTCAATAAATTTTTATGGGTGTTCTGAGACATTGGTATATAGCGTAGATGTCTTCTGTGCATGTGTATAATCCTTCTAGTAGCGCCCATTGTGGTTTTCTTATTTCTGTTAGCAAATATTTACATGCGTTGCAATAGAACCCGATATGTGTCTTAGAATCGCACATCATACTATTGTCGTAAGCCAGTTGTTCTAACTCATATTAACATAAATCATAAGTGAGATCATATATAGAACACATGAGGCATAAGATTATTTATTGACATGTGGACAGAATGACTCCAACCTCATAGGTGAGTTTCTAGAACTAACGTAAAAAAAAAGCATTTACCTTTAATATTAGGTAGGTATAGGTACGTAGATATAGTTAGATTGGATGATAAACTGTTTAAGGTTTCAGTCATGGCTTTTTTATTAAAGAAGACAGTTAAAAGATCCAAAGACAATATTTATTTTTTTATTTCTATCTATAATAAAAAAAGGAGACAAAAACGATGTAAAAAAGTCATGAACCATTAATTACATAGTTATAGATTAAATCAGAGGATAAATCATTTTATATTTCAATCATGGACTATTTATCTTTTCTATTTATAATAAGGAAAAATAGGAGACAAAAAAATATAAAGATTCACGGAATCATTTTAGATTGGTTGATAAATTATTTAAGACTTCAGTTATTACTAGATTATTTTATACATTAGATAAGAGATTAAAGATCCATAATATATTTACTACTTTTGTAAAAAGACATCGGAGTAAAAAAAGGTAGGGTACATCTAAACCATAGGAGTACGAACACAAAAACAAATAGGAAAAGAACACGTGGACGGAAAAGTTGGGAACAAGGGGGCTTCATGGAGTAAAAACAGACTCTTTTTTTTAGCAGATGACCGAGACTAAGCCATGTTAGTACTAAGTTGGACAAAAAAATTATTAGCGGTAGAAAATTTATCTCTTTATTATTAGAAATATAAATATGGATAATCATGAATATGTAATGTTGATTGAATTTTACACTAAACTATCTTATACTTACCTATACGTGATTGGTTCTTTGTTGTTTTTTTTTATTCTTCATTACTTCATTAAGGTTGCTTTAATTTTTTTATTAATGCCGCAATTATTAATTATATTATATATTAGATTAGGTTGTGTTTGATTCAACTTGCGGGAAGGGCTTCTACTGTCAACAAGAAGAATGCCAACTAAATAGATAGAACATAAAGTTGCTTTTTCAGAGGATGCTCCTTTCGGATAGTATAATTTCTGCAACACCTTTTGGAGCTGCTTTCGACTTTTTAATTTTTCAAATATGTGGAAATACTAAAGAGCTATTTATTTCAAGATAGAGATAGGGGCGTGTTCCATTGTAATTTCAAATAAACACTTTTAACTTTTTCAAGACAAATAGCTTCTCATAGCTCATAACATATTTTCCATGGCTCACAGCTGAACCAAACCACTCCTATTTTAAGCTTCTAGACAAAAATGTTGTCTTTTTGGTTATGTGAGCCATAGAAAATTAATGGTAACATACATCATAGGCTTCTCTCATCTTTTTTGGCTCATAGCTCAACCAAACTACTCTAAATTTAAGCTACTAGACAAAATGTCACACACCCAATATGGACAGTGACTATGCCGGAATAAACGAAGGGGACGCCACCGCGCTAGAAACCGCCCTAGGGGGCCTCGCAGCCTGCCCTAGGGGGGGCGCGCGTCCTAGAGCAGGGAGGTGGCGCGGCTACCGCCGCTTTCCTTCCACGTCATTCGCGACTACTATATCTAAATATTAGTTATTTTGGAATCATTATATAAATTAGAAAGTTAAGAATTGTTTAGGAAATCAGAATCAAGCTGCCCCTGAGTTTGCTTAGGGGTTAAGTTAGTGGTTGCTTAGGGTCTAACTCTATTTGAGACTAGAAATACGAAGAGTTTGTATATGGATCAGATTAAGAAAGTAATTCTCTTATTCTAGAACTCCAGCTCTCCGACTCTCTCTCCTTCAACCCATGTGACTGTGTCGCCGCCGCCACCTCCTGCTCCTACGCCGCTGCCGCCCACGCTGCCCCTCTCCTCCTCCTCCGCTGTTCTCGATCCAGCCTACCTGTCGCGTGTGTTACAACTGGTATCCACAGACTAGATCGATCCAATGGCTTCCACTACCGCCATTGAACTGTGTGAACTATGTGATCGGCTCTGTGGATTGACCGACCTCAACAACCGCGCTATGGAGAAGGAGCATGCTATGGTGAAGTAGTGCGCCCTCATCGATGAGATGAATCTACACGATCTCTACAGCCGCCTTCATGCCATGGATCTAGGGCATGCCCCCATGGGCGCCTCTACCATCAACGCCCCACGATGATCATCGACGCTCCGACACTGATTGTCAGTGGCACCATCATCGCCATGGCCTGAACCAGATCGCATCTGGATGCCGGCATTGATGACAGTCTTGCTACGAGGAAACATCAAGTTGAGAGCATCACCAACAAATTCTTTGTCAACACCATGAAGGAACCCCTCGCCATTGACACTCAGCAGGGTAGTGTTGCCGTCACCTCGCTTAGTGCCATGGAGGAGTGTGCCATCATAGGCACGGTTGCCTTCAGTGCCAAGGCAACGGTCGTCAGTAGCAATTGGCCACCAATAATAGAGAGGACATTGGAGCTAACATCATCAACACTCGCAATAGCTCGCTATTTATAGATGTTGATCCGGTCACCAGGTTTAACAACTAAATCACTTCCAGTTTTGTTACTACAATTGCATCTCTAGGGTATTCAGATACAAATCATGCGTTCACTAGGAGCAACGTCATTACCAAGATCCAACCCAAATTGGATCAGGAGAACACCATCAATGACACTGGAGGCATAGTTTAGCAGGATGCTACTGACAGCTTAAGCGTTGTAGATCAGGGTCATGTCCCTAAGGGCATCGCCGTCAGTGACATGAAGGTATGGATCATTGCCCCCCAATGTAGATCTGGTACAGAAAGGCACTATCACTGATTTTCTCGACAGCCACTTTCCTCAACAAGGGAGACACTTTTAATGGCCGAGACAACGAACGCTTGGGCGCATTCCAGAATGAACACTTCAACGGACACTTTCCTCGACAGCCAGCTCTATGGCGACCGATGAACCAGGCGTTGAAGGCTACTAAACCCTAGGCACTATTTGTAAAGGTACCAGTGACACCACTCAATTGGGCACCAACACGTGAAAAAAGTATTAGCAATGAGATCCGCTTGGGATAGTAGATATAGTACATAACCCACAAAAGGAAGGGGACGACCTAGCTGGCAAGGCTGGTAATGATGACAACTAGAAACAAGCTGAGGCACCTTGCAACAAACCAATCAGGTATGTAATCTTTGATTTACTAAATAATTCACAGTTCTTGTAGTACATGCCCCTAATGGATAACAAGCTAGCAATAGACACGGAAATGTCAGCCATGGCAGGCACCACCTTCAGCACCAGTAACTACATACTCATGAACTCAGGTATGCCAAGACTGATAAGATTAGAGCAACCAATGTGGTACTTCTCCGTGATAGAGGTGGCGAATAAGCTATTGGAGCAACCACCATCACAACAGCAACTTCTGCACACCAGGCTAGATACACCAATAGACATTGTCACGTTCAAAAGGATATTGTGGCTATCTCAGATGGGGCTTCCCTTCAGGCTGCAAGAGACAATGGATGATTACAATAATGGGTATGCAATTTTACATCTTATAGGCAAAACTTCTTTGTGGTTCCTCTGCTTCTTGGCCACTGGTGATGTATCTTCCCTAGAACACACATGCAACATCAACAACAGTACCATGGAATTCCCACTCTTCGAGATGGAAATAGTCACGCAATTGGTGCGATAGCTAGCAGATTACACCGATAAAGGGTTCGACAACATCAACAGCACCATCCAGATTTCACCGTGAGGACGCGTTGAGTGGAGAAGCATGAGACTTCTATCACACACCCAATGTTGGTGGTGACCGACACCGCAATAAATGGGTCTATCGAGCCTATTCAGGCCCAAGAAGGGGACACTGCCACACTTGCAAACCATCCTAGAGGGCCTTGCAGCCTGCCCTAGGGGACGCACGTGTCCTAGAGCAGGGAGGTGGTGCGGCGGTCGCTGCCGCCTTCCATCCGCATCATTCACAACAACCATATCTAGATATTAGTTATTTTGGAATCATTAAACAAATTAGAAAGTTCAAAATTAATTAGGAAAGGAGAATCCAACTGCTATAAGGATCTCCTGAGATTGCTTAGGGGTTAAGTTAGAGGTTGCCTATGGGCTAAGCCTACTTGAGACTATAAATATAAGGAATTTGTATCTGGATCAGATTAAGAAAGTAATTGGGCAAAAGCTCTCTTATTCCAGCTCTCTAGCTCTCCAACTCTCTCTCTCCTCCCCCGCCGCCCCCGCCGCCACCTCCCCACCACACCTTTTGCACCGCCCCGCCCACGCGCCCTATGGCGCTACCACTGCCGGTCGCCGCCACCCGCGCCGCCCTTCTTCTCCTCCTCCGCTGTGCCCGATCCACCCTACCCATCGTGTGTGTTAGACAAAAATAATGTATTTTTGTTTAAGTGAGGGCCTGTATGTCAAGATAGATCAAACATTACTTTTGCAACGGTAACATATAGCATAGGCTTCTCTCTTCTTTCCATGATCCATATTTTTTTCACATTTTTATATATGGCCACGTAATATATTATTTATGAACTGTATAAGGCAAGATTCTTTGATTTAGTCTAAGCTATTTGATCATCACAAAATCCAACGATCATCACAACTTGTTTGCAGCATCACTAGCACTTGACATCTCGGCCATCATCAGCAACTCCATTGGCAATGTCGACACTGCCGCGCCAACGACTGATCGGTGGATGCAACAATCACCAGGTTCGACACCAAAATCACCCTCAATTTTGTTTCTACAGATGCATATAAAGCGACTTTAGATGGAACCTCGGCGACCACCCAGCATGACGCTATTGTCAATAAGATCCAATTAGATGGGATCGAGAGAACACCACAGTCCTCAACAACAACCATGCTTTGAATCTCAACTTCGAGGCCCCAACCACCACCATCAACATATTGCAGTTGAACAACAACCTTGCCACATAGATGAAGCTGGTTGAGGCACGACCAGCACACAGCAACTGCTTTTACTGCCATGCCCAGACTAGATCTTAAACAATGGGTATACTCTGACCATCAACTTCATCTACATTACCCCACCAACTCCGTCTACTCTACCAATGATATCACTGCCAAACACTCGGGCTACATAGTTAACGCAACCTACATCACGTACGTTGTCACCTATGCAACAGCTGATAATGCTGTCCATGCCACTACGACTTGACACAAAACTAGATATACCCCTATGCAATAACCATCTCCATAGCTACCTCGCCATCGACACGGGGAATACCGACAATCATCACGACAACAAATGCTCCGGCACCTACCGGGATGAACACCTCGACGACCACCTTCCTCGATAGTCGGAGGGTTGCCGATGCACCAGGCATTCCAACCTACTCCACCATAGGCACTATTTGCTGAGGTACCACCGATGATGCTCAAATGGCTACCGACGTGTAAGACTAGCATTGCCAGCAAGCCCCATCCAAACCACTTCTCTGTCATCAGCTCCAAAGATCCATTTTTAGTAAAGGATGCACAACACTATCCATGGGAGGAAGTAGATGACCCATCTGGCAACTAGTAACCCGCCTTAATGCAACCTCCAACAATGAGTTCGGCACATCTTGATGCCACCATGCTTATGTGCAACAACACCAACCTGAATATGGAAGGTGTAGATGACATCCACAAGGAAGACAACACGTACGTCAAGGGGATGCCACCTCTTTTACCACAGAACCTAGGGAAAGATGTCCCTATCAACAATTCAATCGGGTATCCAATGCTTGCATTAATAAATACATCACATCTGCCATACTGCCCATGACGTATACTAAACCGGCCACGGACACAGAGAAAATCAGGCACCACGCCATCAAGTACTTCACCATATCTACTCGAAGGCAGTCTGCTTGATAACCAGATTTGCAGCTACAACACCCATGACTTCTACCAAACTGTAGATTATTTGGGAGGTATCAGTACCTTCAACGACTATGACCTTCCCCTAAAGAACTACTCCTCGCAATACGCAGTGCTTGACCAGCACACCATGTGCCTAGGAGGCGACTTGATAGACATTGCAACTACATGATTGCCAATCTGAGTGCAACACACAACATCAACAACTTCAACTTCTCTCGCACCATGGGGATGCTAAACTTGACAACTACCAAGAAAGGGTATTCAATCTTCGTAGACGACAACCACGACAACGCTACATCAATAAAAGTACTGCTACATCCTTCATCCCTTGTGCTTCCAAAGTCAATGACCAAACCAGTGTGGCCTTCCTCGACTACAATCACTATGATAGTGTCTGCTCATGTTGAGCCAGACTTAGAGCTTCCCATCCAGCTTAGACTCGCTACTTCATATGAGCGTGTACTCTAGACCATCTCTGCCAACATTGTAGCCCAGGTGGCAATTGGATTCTGACAATTGCAGACCGATTCTTGTCACTGTGCCTTCTGTGACATTATTCTATTGTCACAGAAGGTGTGTCACTAACTCTAAAAATCATCACAGAAGGTCAAACTATTGTAGTTACCATTCGTGACCCGACTGGTATGTCTGTCACCTATAGAGGCAATCCTCCTACAGTTTGGCTATACTTCAGTAGACAACTTGTATGCCAGTCAGTTGTAGCTCTATCTTCCTGAGGCAATGACAACAACAAGCTACTTTGACAAGTCACGCACATTCGCAGACGACAGCTCCAGCACTACCATTGACATCGACATCTGTGAAGTGTTGGTTCATCTTCGGGAGGCCTCCACTGAGAAGCTCAAAACTCAGTTCATCCACAACACTCTCATGCTACAAGAGGCTATCGCTTGGAGGACCCGTGATGGTGTCATCGGCCATGATGACGACTACTACACACTAGTACATCACAACTACTCGAAGGTTTGCTCAAATTCATTGGTGTTACAACTCCGCATATCCTTGCGATGGATCTCTATACAATGATGGCTTCACCAACAACTTCAGCACCTCCATCGAGTATTCTACTAATGGAAGAGTGGCTACCATGACGTCCTCTTGTGACGTCAGTGACAAGGCACAAAAGGGAATGAATGCGGGTGACTACCTCCGCTTTGTCTTCCACTACGTCAACACCCGCCAGTGCACTTCAAATTTGCCCCACTTTGTATAAGGAAGGACATCATCCTCACCGACCCCATCTGTGGATGCATAATCTGCCACTTCGAGGCCACCTTACCGGGAGGAACTCTTTCCAACACCGGCTTTAATGATTGGCTCCTATTTCAGCATGAGGACACACCGAACAGAAAAAGGGGACTTCTATCACACGCACACATAGGATTAGGGAGCCCAAGGCCCATGCGGACAGGGTGCCGCCACCACCATTGCCACCATCGTCGCTATAGATTATATTGGATTGATTTCGATTGCTTGCAGACTAAGTCCTCGGGACTATAAATGCAAGGGTTTTTTATTTATTGGATCTTAAGTAAGTTTAGGGTTAAACCCTTATCTCTCTTCTTCCTCATCTCTTCTTGTAACACTGCTGCTTCTTCTTCTTCCTCTCTTGATGCTACCTCCATCGTTGCCCTCACAGTCGCCGTCGTCCCTATGCCGACCATCGTCACCAGCGCCACCGTCCCCTGCGCTGCCACTGCCACTAGTGCAGCCGCCCCTGTGCTGCCTTCGCACCGCCAACCACCACCATTGCCGCGCCCGCCGCCAGCACCGCTGCTACCGCCATCGACCACGCCATCTCCCACACCGCGATCAACACCTACACCCTAGCCGATCTTGTCGTCAATCATAGGTCCGCAGTCATCCTCGCTTGGATTACTACAGATCGATCTTGCAGAATCCTAATTTTCCCTCATCAAATGCCCGAGGAGATCAGAACCCTGACAGTAGATTTTCTACGAAAATGTCCTGTACAAACAACAATTTATGTGTGTACACCCCAACCAAATGTCATAAACAAACGACAGTTTATTTTTGTACACCCCAACCCCAACAGCATATGCCTAGTGCAATAGCCAGCCATTAATATTGTGGATGCATTAACATAGGACAGTTGACTTATTTTGTTTATTGTCGTAAAATGTTTAGTGGTGACATCCAAAAAATAAATCTTAAATAGACTAATAATTAGGTGTGCTTAAGTGAATAACAAAGATTTCATGACATTGCCCCAACCAAATGAGCCAAGTTAGATATAATCTTGTTACCTTTTGTCCTTTAAGCGTTCTCTCACTGTGCGTATCAGCTGTTGATCTGTCTCCAACCTTCCCAACTGGTCAAAATCGCTCTTGCTTATTTGAGACAATATATCTCTAAGAAGCTTCATCATATCTGGAGTTTGGGATATAGACACGAAAGCCTGACAATCAAATGCTTCAGTGATTTTGTGGTACACCTCCATGGCGAGAGTGGTCTTCCCTTGTCCACCGATTCCATAGATGGACACCACCTTGTGTTGCTTCTCGTGACATTTCAATAATCGGATAATCTCCTCACGAGGACCGTCAATCCCCACGAGATCTCTCGCCTCTTGAAACAGTGCAGGTAGACGAGGGTCCAAGAGCACTGGCTGAGGTGAGACAAGGAGGCACTGATTGATGTCGTAGTAGCGTTTCCCCCGCTCGCTCTGCTCGCTGATGAGACTCTTGAGCTCTTGGATCTCCTCTGCTATTCCTGCGTCCTTGAACAGCATCTTCACCTTTTCTATCTTCTTCCGCACAAAGTTTGCCTTGGAACCTCCGTGGCTGTGGTTGAGCAAGAAGCGGTCGATGCAATCCTCGATGTCGTAGGAGAGCTCACGTACCTTGCTCCTCCAGTCTTTAGCTAGTGGATCGATGTGATCGTCGTCCTTGTCTTCGAGCCTCAGTAGCACGGCTTGCATAGTGCTCAGCTCGTCTCGCAGGAAGCGGATCTCGCGCTTGACGACTCTGGCGAGCTGGTACTTCTCACCGAGCAAGGCGGTCAGCTTGCCGATGACAGAGCCCATCACGCCCGTGGCGGCGCTCGCGATCATTTCAGCCATCTTCTTGACTCCAAATTAAGTACTCGCTCAAAGTGGATTAGCTAGCTAGCATGCGCGGTGGTGTTGGAGACGGCAATTCCGAAGATAATTGCTCGCAGATGGTCGCACACAAATAGGATTCTATATTTCTACGGCTGAGCACTAATCATGAGCATGCAGCCTTAAGCCCGTTGGCCTGGCACGGGCCCGTTGATTTCAGCCCGGCCCAAGCACGGCACGGGCACGGCTGCATAGGGCTTAGGGCCGGCCCGGCACGGTTAGAGGGTCGTGCCTGGGCCGCCACTGAAGCACGAGGGCCGGCACGGCACGGCCCGCTAAAAAGCGGAGGCACGGCGGCGGCCCGTTAGGCTGAGAATTTAGAGATGAATTTTTACATGTTGCAAGTGAAAACTATGAATTGTTGAAGATAGTTTTGAGATGATTTTAAAAAATGTATGAATTGTGCTATATTCTGTAAAATTCTTATCAAAATTCAAATTTAGACGAATCTATTGTTGTTGTTTTTTCCGTTAGCGGGCTAAGGGCCGGCCCCCGAGCCCTATTGGGCCGTGCTTTTTAGGGCCGGCACGGCACGGAAAAAGGGCCCGTAGGGCGCGTGCCGGGCCGGGCGAAAGCAGGCACGGAGGGCCACGCCCGGCACGGCACGGTGGGCCTTAGGGGCCCTTTAGGGGCCGTGCCCTATAGGGCCGTGCCCGGCACAGGGCCAGAACCGGGCCGGCACGGCACGGCCCGTTGCTCATATATACTGAGCACTGGCAAGGACACGGAAGTTTCCTTCCTCTTTCCTCCGTAATCACTTTCCTTCACCAACTCTCCCTCAGTTTTTCTATTTCGGCAAGGCCAGCTTTATACGTCAGCCGCGTGACGAGTGCGGACCACAATCCGGTGGTGGCCGGCGCCCGGTGGGCAACTTGGCCATGCGACGTCACGCCAGGAAGTAAAATCAATAGCAACTGGTTGAAGCCCAAACAAATCCCGAAACCGAGGTCTGTTGCCGATGCCCCGTCTAGTACTCTAGTCCTAGTAATAATTAATTAAAGAAAAAATCAAATCAATTGTGCTTGCTTGAGACGTTTTGAGTGTGGGAGAAGAAACAAACAGCAGAGATGAGCCATAGCCGGGCCAGCTGGGTAGGATTATTGGTTGCTCATCGAATCATGAGGAAGCAAAGACACTTGGTTACTACAAAAGGGATTTTCAGATGATGTAATTTTTTTTTCATTTATAATGGCTTGGGGCCGATTGCCTTTGTCAAATGATGATCTCTTTAATGAAGAAAAGCAACCTCACGGAGAATTGAGACAAGTTCTCGCTTTGGCTTTTGTATGTCATGAATCAATTAAATAAGGTCATTTATGTTTTGAAAGCTAGTGTCATGATGGTGCAGGCATCCAAATTGTCCGAAGGTGCGTCCCCGGAGCTTGGCCCATTCAAAAACGGTCATCAGGGCCGAAGGTGCGGTGCATCTGTGCTTGTCGCCCATGGGTATCATGGGTCTGTTTGGTTTTCGTATCAATAGAGCTTGGCTCTCGGATGAGAATCAGGCTCATATGGGACTGATCGAGCACATGCAATGCTATTGTATTTGATTTACTGCACCAACTAAGCCTGGCTGAGAGAAGAGATGTTGTTTGTTGTCTATATGGAGATAAGTTGCATGAGATAAAAATGATAAAAGATTATGATTATAATTTTTATTTGTACACTTAAAGGTCTTATTTTGTCTAATTATATTTTAAATATTTTTAAAATACATTAATATCACTTGATATTTATTAATCATACACTAATAAATTATTATTGGAATAAACAGCTGCACCGGCCACCGGCCCAGCAGAACGACCGATTTGGGCATCTCCCCGAGAGCCTGGCTGCGGGCGCTCTAGAGCTTAGCCGACATCCAAGAGCATGCAACCAAACGGGGTTACCCTGCATCCTGCTAGCCTAGTTCGGCCGGATGCAGGGGAAACCAAACAGCCCCTATACTTTGTGGGCCTCTATGTCGAATTTTTTCACGAGTCTCTAGCTTTATTTGTTTGAGACGTAGTTTTTAGACTTTCGATTAAAAATTAACTTTCCAAATTTTTGGTTCTTTACACCGCTCTTTAGATTTTAGTTTATTTTCTTAAGCTAGCTCAACAACTTGTACTATTTATTTTGTAGCTTCAAACTTCTTGCTAGCTCAACAAATGTAATATTGTCAGTGCGAAGTTGTTTCTTCGCCTCCTATGGCAACAAAGACATGTAGTATCTATTCAATACTAGATGATACTTTGCACTTTGTTGTACAATTATTTCTGCAGGAGGATTATTATTTTTTGAATGTTTATAGGAGGATTATTCATGATGTGATAAGGTTTAAAGACGACTTTCACACCATTTTACATTTTCCCGTATCTTCAACTATGAAGAATGGATAATCAAATGAAACTACATTTGTGATAGCTGCGTAGAATGGATTTATTTTTTATAGGTTGTTATGTTCAAGGGAACTAAAATAATAAAGTGGAACAAAACTAGGAGAACTTTTTACGTTGCATGGAAATAATATAACCATTGGTTTGTTAAAGTCTAAGATCATTCTAAGATTACCCTATTTATATTCTTCCACAAAACATGGTATATTTTCCAACTTCTAAAAGTTTTAAACGAAATAAAGAACATCGTCTCCCAGAGTTACCAAAAATTCATTCGAAAAAAAAAAAGAAATACTTGGTCGCACAAGACTTTTGCGGCAGTTTCTTTGTTGGGTTTTGCTCTGCGGTACATATAAATGACTGTGAGCCGTCCATTTCTTTTTGATCGGACGGTCATGATCGCTTATTAATTACCTCCTAGAAGGTAATAGATGAAATATATATTTATTTAATTTTTAATTTTATAAAATAGGATAAATAAGGAAAGTTTAGATATAAACAAGATTTGGTTGATGCATGCATGATCTCTTGATTGATATCGCAAATCTTTTTCGTACTTGATTTTACATGTGTACTAATGTGTGTCAGTGTGTGTACGTGTCAACGTGACTTTGCATGTGTACGTGCGTGTGTGTGCGCGTGAACTTGTGCGTGTACGTGTTGCCAGTACTTGTTCATACTAGTGTGCGTGTACGTGTTGCTCGTACGTGTATGTGTTGCTCGTACGTGTATGTGATGTGTGTGCGCGCGCGTATGTGTTGCCAGTACAGTACGTGTACGTGATGTATGTGTGCGTGTATGTGTTGCCAGTACGCGAACGTGATGTGTGTGCGCGTGTATGTCTACGTGACAAAGTGATAGCTTGTACTTGTCACATGATTAGTGAGGATTCAAGATTTTTTCCCTGATTAGTGAGGATTTTTTCCGGATATCCCCGTGATTAGCGAGGATTCTTTCCGGATTTCCCTTCCCGTCGCATGCCCACATGCAGAATTCAAGATTCCCTCCTCCCCTAATTATGGAAATAATGTATTAAAAATTTATTGTTTTCGCGCGACATCAGCTGGCAGGTCACGCAAAAGCCTTCGCCTCCTTCCACGCCATTCACGAGGCTCCCCAATGAAAGCAGCATTCACAAGAGCAAAATCACCATCCGAAGCAAAAGGCATCGTCCTTGATGCTGCCTCGCTCCTGCATGCTTTTAGATGAACTCCGTGTGGCTGTTGGTGAACAACTCCCACACGCCAAGCATGAAGAACTGTAGCACAGGCTACAAAATGGATAGTTGCCTGTCATCGTTCTCGTGGTGCTCTTCGCGTTTGTGCTCGCCCGCAACCGCGACATGCTGCACCAGGACACACGTGCAACCCGACACGGTGGGCGGCAGACGTGGCGGCGACGCCGTGCTCAAAACCATGTGAGTGTCGACGGGACAGACCAACTACGACGCCCCGTGGAGCGGTGTGTGAGCCCCTGCCGCATGCGCACCCGCACGGCCACACGCCACGGAGATCCTCATCTCGTGGAGCGGACCTAGGGGTGGGCTTCGTCACCATCGTCGGGGTCGGCTCTTCTGCTGCACCTGTCCAACGGGAGCACGGCCATGGACGGGCAGGCGCTAACGAGCAGGTCGCCGGCGAAACTCGCGACCAGAGGATACGCGCGACGGAGGAGCCGCTCAAAGTTAAGTGGAACGGGAAAGTTTTTCCAAGTGTGTATGTTTTAGGAGCAAGGAACTAAGGATTAAGAGCTGTTGGAGAATTTTTTTTTTTTTTATGTTTCTAAAAACCAAAGATTAGGAGACGATTTTAATAAGCTCTTGGAGATACTATAACGGCTAAAAACTGAGACGTACCTATTAGTCAAATTTGTGGGCCAGAAACTAATTTAGAAATTAAGGGAAGGGTATATTAGTATTTTTCATATATTGGAACTTCGGGTCAGCCAATTTTTTCATCGAACCGATCCACAGCAGCAAAATAGTTCTTCATCATGTTCTGTTATAACAAGTTAAGATATGTAGAGAATTTGCCGCCCCCATCTGGTCATCTCACCAAGGTAGCACACCCTTGGATGCCGATAACGCATACCCGCTTGATGCAGACGTTGATGCCCCGTCCTAGTCTTGCTTGCACAAATCTAATTTCCTAGTAATACCAAATTTCAGTCAGGTGTCTCGTAATAAATGAGCACCAAGCTCTGTACTGTACTACGAAGCCTCAAAACTTCTGTACCGGCAAGGATAGGCAAAGCCGCAAAGGGCTGTGCCGGCGGTCTGCAGCGGACCGGGATAAGCAGCAGCCCTTCTTAACATTAATGCCTTGTTTGGCTGCACCTAAATACACTTCAATCCCTACGATTTTGAGGGGATTGAAGTGTATTTTAGTTCAAAATACATCTCAATCCCCTCAAAACCGTAGGGATTGGAGTGTATTGAGATGCAGCCAAACAAGGCCTAAAGAGATGTGCTCCGTCTTCGTCAGATCTCCAGCATACATGACATATTGCATCAAGTTCCATCCCCCTCCTCTTCAAATTAAGTTTCAGAGCCAAAGAATTATTGGCAAACCTCCAACTGAAGTACTGCTTAACTCTGAGATTCCAGATTTTGTTCCATAAACCCCCCATCCCATCTGCAGTACTAGAAGAGGCCACCCCTAGTATACTCCCTCCTTGCTCTCTTTCACACTGCACCCAATAGGCAGATTTTACAGAGAACACGCCCTTTTTGGTCATAGTGCCAAGCCACAATGCTCATTAAAGGGGAACCTAAGTTGCGTTCTTTTTTTTTTAGCAGACGGAACCTAAGTTGTGTGGCCAGTAGTTAAATTTATGGGCCACAAACTAATTTAGAAATTAAGTGGAAGGGTATATATATATAACTATATACTCCCTCTGTTTCAAATTATAAGTCGCTTTGCTTTTTTTTTTACATCTATTTTATTATGTATCTAGATATAAATTTGGAATGGAGGGAGTATTAGTATTTTTGATGCGAGGGTGGTTTCAGAGTTGGGACTTCCGGTAAGCCAAACCGATGAGCAAAATATTGTTTTTCAGGCTCTCTTAACAAGTTAACATGCAGCAGAGGCTTGGTCAAGGTGCCACACCCAGCTCCCAACACCACCCCGGGGGGAGTGGGGGCATGCCCTTGACGCAGATAACGCACCATACGCTCTTGATGCAGACGATGTCCCCGTGCTTCTATTGCTTGCACAAATCCAATTGCCTGGTAGTAAGTACTTTCTCCATCTCAAATTATAAAGACGTTTAACTTTTTTAACACTAACTTTGACCACTCATTTTATTCAAAAAAATTTACAAAATATCATTTTTTTATCGTGGCTTGCTTTATTAATGATAGTTCTTCAAGAATAACTTAAATTTGGCAATATTATACAAATTTTTTAAATAAAACGAATGGTTAAACTTAGATTAAAATAAATCAAATGTCTTATAATTTGCGATAGAGGAAGTACCAAATCTCAGTCAGCAGGTCACGTAATAAATGAACACAAAGCTCTGTAACTGTACTACGAAGTCTCAAAACTTTTGTACCGGCAAGGATAGACAAAGCCGCAAAAGGCTACGCCGGCGTTTTCCAGTGGACCGGGATAAGCAGCAGCCCTTCTTAATATTAAAGCACTTGATCAACGGTTCAATAATGATCAAAGGGATAAACCACAGTTTATTTTCCCTGAAGCACCGTAACACATCTCACTAATTAATTAGAGAGTCACTGATGCATTCTTCTCAAGCTTAAAATAACGTTCCACACATGACAAATTGGAAGTTACATTACAAATACTAATCGACCTTAATTTGGAAACAAATATAATAATGACATGTGAAGGATGAACTCCATGCATAAAAAAACAAGACTAGAATTTCTAAAATAAAATGAAATGTCATGCCCAGACAAAACTACCCAAGCAAAAAGCCAAGTAGCAATTGGAACAACCAGTTTAGCCTCCCTGACAGACTCAGATAGTTATGAACCAGCGGTGGTGCCGCGCGCCTGCCGTCCGAGAGGTGCTCATTGATGCGCATAAAGGGCACAACCCAAGGAAGGGAACAACAAATCGAATTTGCCTTGTTCAGCTCCTACATACTCCGTACGTTCGTACCTGAAAACGGCAAACAGATGACAACTGGTAGTCATACTTAGGCCCCGTTTGGGAGCGCTCCGGCTGCTCCGGATTCAACTGCAAAGATACTGTAGCACGTCACTATCGTTGCGCTGTTCATGAATCTATTTTTCTCTCTCCTCTCCTCCTCTCTCACTGTAGCAGCCGGAGCCGCCGGAGCTCATTTTTTCAGCTTCGTTGCTGTGTTTGTGTCAGTGGGGTGGCAGTGAGAGAGAAAAATGGGAGAGAGAAAAACGGATTCATGAACAGTGCAGCGATGGTGATGTGCTACAGTATTTTGGCAGGTGAAGCTGGAGCCGCCGGAGCGCTCCCAAACGGGGCCTTATTCTCCACATCATGTACTCACAATGGTCATCGTTAGGCTTGGACTATGGCCTGGTCGGATGGACGCCTGCTGCACCCCTGAGCCATGTCGTATCGACGGAATCTCTCGACCTGGAGTACGGGACTGTTGGGATGGATGGCTACTGCGCCCCTGATGTCATCCTCCAAAGCCTCCACCTCGTCAGCAACAGCAACGTCGCAGTCAACTACGACACCCACATGTTTGAGGCCTAGTCCCAGCTTCTGCAGCCTGCAGCCCAAGGACGAGGCCACCTTCCCCATACTTGAACTGGCACCGTGCCGGCAGCAGCAGCATGAGCCTTTGGAGCTTTGGCATGGCCCCCGGCTCAGACTCCAATGCCGCCTCACGCCAACAGCGCAAAGTAAACTTGACCAAACGGTGGAATCCTTGTCTAGTGATTGCATGCCTGAGGATGCTTGAATCTTCATCTTCGTCATTGAATAAGCAAACAGTAAGAGAGAGCAGCACGGGTAAACTTGCTAGGATATTTAGTCCTTCCTTCCTATGATCTGTGGGCCTGGTGCGCCAACCCGTCCAAGATTCCGAGGCGTGTCTGGCTCACCATCACTGACCCAGACCCAGAGCAGGGACCCACAGATGTCCCCCTTCCTCTTGTGCAGGTCTACCATGACGAGCCAACTGGGATTAAGCATGGACTCAAGTACGAGGTGTTCCCCCACGTGGGGGTGGTGGAGGACCTCTCCTTCTTCCATGATGACGGTGGCCAGGGGGGACACCCCAACCGCAAGCGCAAGAGGGACTTCGACTGGAGGTACGGCGTCCCGGACTCGCTGGGGGAAGCCCGGGGGCGCCACCGGGCAGACCGTGGACGCGACAACCACCGCCAAGCAGAGATGATGATGACCACCATGGGGCGGCCACCGCAGTACGGGGAGTGCCTCGGCTGGGGGACGCTTCACCGGTGCCGCAATGGGGCGGCTGACTGCTACAGCTCCAACATCCACATCACCAACCATCGTCAAGGCGGCTCTTACCGTGCCTGTGGGTCCGGAATGGGTGCCCAAGAAAGTGCAGCACAACATCAAGAATGCTTCGAACCATCAAGGCGGGCAAAGAGTAAGAAAAGAGTTTCCTTTGCTGATCCAATTGCATCTTTCCTTGAGGCACCGGTCAAAGTTGCATGTGAGAAGTTCATGTCTCCCCTGTATGCTGCAATCCTCCTCTTCTTTACATCGGTCACTAACTCACCTTCGGTGGACCCGATGTCCCATGAGTTCCTAACTTGGGCACCGATGGGGGCGCAGGGAACATGAGCAAGCGCTCAAGCACTATGAAGACACAGGGGCAACAGCAAGGGGCAGGAGTCGGTGGGTCGCTACGACAAAAATCTACCGGTGGCGCCTACGGTCGACATCGGCCGGCCTATTTGTAAGTGCCACCAACCATTGTCCAAGATTTGATTCGCTTCACGAGATTCAATCAACTCGGTAGATTTTGAAATAGGAAACCAATATAATACCCAACTAAGTACCCCGGTTGTAGAGGAGACTACGATTTTGGTCGAACAGAGCCAGGGCAATGTTTTTCCCTCAACTTTGTCACCACAACGGCTGATCCTACGGAACCTGAAACCACTATAGATGCTTTGAGATAGAATCATCGGGGCAAATAGTGCCAACAATCCTGGACTCACATCGGGCTACCCTAAACATTACAACACCCATAGTGGAATCTTCGATCTCACACGACACCAATATCCCACAGGAGATAAACCCTCCGCCAACTCACATGAATCAGCAACCAACCATGACAACGGTAGAGATAGGGGGGAGATATAGCCTCCACGGGACAAGGGGAGTCTACAGAGTTAGAAATGACTCGGTCCACACACACGCAGCGGGATAGTGACACATTAGAAGCTTTCCGAACTCGAGTCACTTGTTGAGATTGATCAACCCTTGCTCCCAAACCCAATAACGGTCCAAGAGCCACTTGCGATACGATGCTAGAACCAGAAACAGAACAACGAAAAGAGCAAAGGTCGGCTAACAAGGCCAAGTCTAGGGTCGGGAAAGATTCCATCAAAATTGCTCAAGACCTTTTTTTGAAAAAAAAGCGGGTGAATCCAATGCTTCCAATGTAAACAATAATGAACTTCCCCGGATAATGATGTAAGCTTTGAATCATTTTCGCAAAGCATCTTGATCACCCCCTCAAGGAGACAGAGATGGCGGCCATTCAGAGCTGGTGGAGCACGGGGCACGGCTTCGAGGAAGGCCGACAGGAACATGGTGGCGAGCAACAAGATGGGAGTGGCCTAAGGCCTTGGGCCTTGGGCGCAGTTGGGTCTGGTGTCTCCAATGGCACCCAAAATTGCAGCTCAAATGATGGGCTAGTCTTCGAACTGGCTGGGTTGTCTTCAGTCGAGTTGGGCCCTGCGTGGCCGTCAAGGGGCTATGCCCATGTATCTTAGGATTCCTGAACTTGGTCTGCCTGCTGGCCTCGGAGCCTTCGGCATTGTGTCGATTCAAGCATTGTAGCGTTCGTCAAAGAGGACTTCGATAGCCTGCTGGCTCTGTTGCCTTCGGCTATCCTTGATGTGTTCTATTGACCTGCTGGCCTTGCTGCCTTCGGTCCATGATGTTCAGAGACATGATTTGCCGCTTAATCGGCCTCTAGTGGATGGGATGTTTTAAATGGCTCAAAAAGATTGTGCTATATTGTGCTGGAATGTGCGTGGACTTAATGACGGTGCAAAGCGTGCAAGTGTACGCAACTTGATCTCTTCATCAGGTGCATCGGTGGTCTTTTCAGGAGACGAAAATTCAAAATTGGACCCAACAACTACTAAGCGAAACAGTCGGGCAAGATATGGCAGCGAACTGCATGTTCCTTCCTGCGAATTGGGGTGGCGGGAGGCATCCTAATGGCGGCAAACGAACGCCTTTTCAAACTTACGCCAATCCTATCAACTGTCAACACAATTTCAGCTAAAATAACAATGTTAGAAGAGAACAAGGAATGGTGCCTAACAGGTGTATATGGGCCTCGGTTAGATGCGAGACAAGATAACTTTCCTTCAAGAGATTGAGGGATTACAACAATCCATGATGGATCAGTGGTTAATTCTTGGTGATTTTAACCTGATATATCGGATGGAAGATAAAAATAATGATAGGATCAACATCCCAATGCTCAACAGGTTCAAAGCAACCATAGATAATCTGCGAGTTAGCACCCTTGGAGCTTCATGGGAGACAGTTCACCTGGTGCAATGATCAACAAACCCCAACCATGACAAAGATTGACCACTTCCCGGCATCGGCTGAATGGCTTGAGTTGTTCCCAAAGACCGACCTCCAGGCTCTTGCATCCATGGGGTCGGATCATTGCCCGCTTTTCCTCCAAGGTGATACTGAGTGTGAATTTTACCATGGTTTCCGTTTGAAGCATACCGGGTCGACATGCCTGGTTTCCTTGAGGTGGTGCAGGAATCTTGGGCGCAACCGGTAAATACACGTAACGCACTTCTACGAATGCATGTTAAATTATTACGCACCGCTTTGCCACGAGCACTAAAGATTTGGAGGCGGAAAAACTTCAGCAATTTCCGACTACAGATGGCAATAGTTGAAGTGGTCTTGCTGGAACTAGAGAAGGCGCAAGAGAGGCGGCCATTATCGATGGCGTAAATTGAGTTCAAAAATATTTAAAGGCAAAATCTCGGGTTTAGCAAGCTGTGCAAAAGGCTAAAGCCAAGCAACACTCGAGGCTAACATGGATCGGGGACGGAGACTCAAATACCAAGCTCTTCCATGTTTACGCTAGCTCGCGGAAAAAGAAGACATTCATCCGTGCACTCCACACAAACGAAGGAACCGCAACCCACACGACAAGACAAGATAAAAGTTGCCACGGATCATTTTACCCATGCGTTTGGATCCATCACAAACAGATCAAGGACATTAAACTGGGAAGCTCTTGGCTATACACCTTTCAACCTAGAAGAACTGGACATGCCATTCACAATGAATGAGCTTTCTCACACAGTAAAGACTTTACCAAGTCAAAAGGCTCCGGGGCCGGATGGTTTTATTGGAATCTTCTACAAGAAATGCTGGGAAATCATCAAGTTTGACCTGCTAGAGGCACTGATGGGGTTCTACAATCACAAGACATCCAAAATGCACTTATTTAATGAGGCTAACATCGTGTTGCTGCCCAAAAAACAAGACCCAACAACAGTAACTGACTACCGACCTATAAGCCTGATCAACAGCCTCTCCAAAATTATAACGAAGATCCTGGCATCAAGATTGGCGCCTAGAATGAATGAGCTGGTCTCGCAAGCACAAAACGCGTTCATTAAAAAAAACGGTGCATACATGACAATTTCCTTTACGTACAGAGGGTCATCCAATTCTTGCACAAAAAAGAAAAGGCCAGCTTTATTCATTAAGCTTGATATTTCAAAGGCGTTTGATTCTATCAGTTGGCAATTTCTACTCGAAGTAATGTCGGCCTTGGGTTTCAGTACCAAGTGGCGAAATTGGATCTCTTCGATCTTGGGATCGTCCTCTTCAAGGATCCTCATCAATGGGACTCCAAGTAGCAGCATTAGGCATGCAAAAGGCCTACGACAGGGGGACCCGTTATCCCCCCTCCTGTTCATCCTTGCGATTGATCCACTACGAGGAGAATAATCGAACAAGCAGCACAGCAAGGTCTACTACAACCGGTCCTACCAAAGCAAGCAAAACTAAGGTGCTCACTCTATGCAGATGACGCGGCGCTGTTCGCAAATCCTATGCCCCGATGAACTTGATAAATTACAGAGAATACTGCTTTTTGCTTTTTGGTGATTGCTCAGACTGAAGGTCAACATGGCCAAGACTGAAATATATCCAATCAGGGTGCAGACCAGCTCTATTCAGTCACTCATCCAGAATTTCCCAGGAAAAGTCACAAATTTCCCAGGGAAATATTTAGGGCTGCCCCTGCATACAAGAAAATTGCGGAGAATCGAGGTGCAGCCGCTCATAGATAAGGTGGGCGCAAGATTACCGGGGTGGAAAGGGAAGTTCCTAACATCTTCAGGCAGGGAGGTCCTCGTCAAATCTGTTCTGTCAAGCCTCCCAATTTACCATCTGACAGTTTTCCATGCCCAAAAGTGGTTGATCAAACGCATTGACCGAATTAGAAGAAGCTTTCTATGGAAAGGGGAGAACCCAGACAAGGTTTGCGGTGGACATTCCCTGATTAACTGGCCAACAACTTGCCTACCAAAAGAAAAGGGGGGTTTAGGCATCCTAGAATTGGAAAGATTCACTAGAGCTTTAAGATTAAGATAGTTGTGGTTCCAATGGACACAAAAAGAGCGTGTCTGGCACGACCTAGACATTCCATGTGACAGTGTGGACCGAGACCTCTTCTATGCATCAACAAAGGTGACTGTGGGGAATGGGAGGACTGCACCATTTTGGTTTCCAGTTGGTTAGAGGGAATGATGCCAAAGTCGATCGCACCGACACTTTATGAGAAAGCAAAGAGAAAGAAAATAACAGTAAAGCAAGCACTCACCCAAAACAAATGGATTAGCCACATTTTCCCACCAACTTCGCAGGAGGAAGTCAGAGAATTTATAGCTTTATGGGAGGCTTTACAAAACATAGAACTAAATGAAGACGCAGAGGACACAATCGTTTGGCGGTGGACTGCGAATGGGGAATATACAACGCAAAGTGCATATAAAGCTCAGTTCACAACGATGTTCAGCAGGACAAAATTAACTCCCATTTGGAAGGCCAAAGCGGAGCACAAATGCCGTTTCTTCGCCTGGACGTTGATGCATAAAAAGATCCTCACCGCCAATAATCTCCTCAAGAGGGGCTGGACAGAAGATACAGACTGTAGACTATGTCACAGCGAGCTAGAAACGCCAACTCATCTATGTAAAGACTGCCCTTTTGCCAAAGAAGTTTGGACACATATCCGGCAACGTTTCAACCTCACGATCCTTGACAACGTTGAGGTCACGGGATCAATGTGGAGATGCCGTAGGAAGTTCAATAAAACTGAACGCCGGAAAATTGATGGAATTCTAATCTACGTATGGTGGAATATTTGGAAGGAGAGGAATCGTAGAATTTTTCAGCAGCAGCAGCAATCATCGCGGCAAGTAGCAAACTTATGCCAAGATGACATTTTGCAATTCAATTTGGCTACGGCGTCAAGAAACAGAGGGAATCAGCAAGTGCAGGAAGGCTAGAAGTTTTTTGGGCGATTGTTTCCTTTGGGTCCTGCGTGATCCTTATAGTTTCTCCTTGGGGTTAGCTGCTAGAAGTGTAGACGGGGTGATTAGTTGGGAGGGTTGTTTTCAGTTGCTTTCTCAGTAGTTTTTCTCTCGTTTTTGTTTCCGTTTTGTACAGTTTTTTCTCTTTAATCGTCTAATAAAAATCGCGGCAAAGCTTTTGCCGTCCTTTCTAAAAAAAAATTTTAGTCCTTCCTTGCCTGCTTCACCACACACATCAATGTAGAGACGAGACAGGTTGACTAGTGAGCTAATTTGAGGGCCCACCCTATTTAAGTTATGTGTATCAATAACAAGCTTCTGAAGCGGTGGTGGAGTAGGGACACACGAAGCCATGATTGAACATGTGGCATCAGGGTCAATCTCGCACACATCTAGTTCTCGTAGGTGCCTGAACCGTCTAGACAGCGTTGAGATAAAAGCTTTCTTGTGGTCCTCCATATCACGTAATTCAGAAGTGCCTCTCCAATGAAATCTAAGTACCCTCAGATTGATCAGATCACCGAGTCCTTGGATAAACTCTACAGATTGAATACCCAGATTGATAGATGATAGCTCTTCCAATGCCCGCAGATTTCTGATTCCATCGGGTAGTTGCATCCTCCAAGAGATAAAAAGACGCGCTAGCTTCTGCAACTGCATGATACATGTTGGTAGCTCTTGAAGGTCAGCCCGACTCACATCTATTGTCTCTAGATGTTGCAATTTTACAATATCTTCTGGAAGCTTAAAGCTTGCCCTCAAGTACTTCAGTTGACCAAAACTTTTGACATGTCCAAAATTACATTCATCAATCATATATCCCTCTATACTCAGCACTCGCAAGACTTGGCTGTTTAAAAATTCAGAGGCATGCTTACTGACCAGAACTGAATTTGAGCCAAAGATATTAATTGATCGGATCTGACCTCCATTTTTTATCATCTTAGCAATCTCTTCCACCTGGGGAGAAATGTCTTTCTGGATGGATAAATGGCGAATCTTGTTTGAATAATAATTTTTGGAAAAACCATCACCATTCCATATAGTAACAAAGTTGTCCTCCACAGCCTTTGACACAATGAACTCAAGTATAACATCATGAACTCTGCATTGTTTCACGGTTGCGCCATCTACCCCAACCTTGGTTGGCTGGACCAAGCTTCTATGATCAGCTCATTCAAGTAATTTCTCCCAAGCTGCTCCATACTTTTCCTATCATGTCCAGGAATCAGCCCTTCGGCAACCCATAGCAATATCAACCGACGGCAATCAATGGAATAATCCTCTGGAAACACACTCAGATATAGCAAACAGCTCTTCAGATGGTGAGGAAGGTCAAAGTAACTAAGCAGCAAAATTCTTTTCATTTTATCAATGGGAGAATCTTTGTCAACAGCAGCAGAAATGGACCTCAATACATTGCCCCAGACTTCCAATGTCTTGTTTCTGTTTGCTAATAAACCAGCTATACTGATTATGGCTAATGGCAAGCCGCAACATTTCTTCAAAATATCATGGGATACTTTTCTCAAATCTGGGTGGCAATCATCAGGGGAGAAAAACAGCCTATTAAAGAATAATCTCTGAGAGTCCTCGTCACTAAGTGGCTTGGCTTCATACATTTGTGCAGGAATAACCGTACAACATGAGTTAGCTACTGCTTTAATGCGTGTTGTAGTAATAATTCTGCTTCCATTGTCATTGAGAGGTAAGGCAGATCGTACAAGTTCCCATGCTGATACTTCCCAAATATCATCAATCAAGATGAAGTATCTGCATGCATTAGTTGCAGAATCATGTTATTATGTAAGGCAACCATATAATGAATTGGGGCATATTCTGGCGAAGTTAAAGATATCGCAGAAATGTAAGAAAATGTATCCTAGTGGGGCACTTTTCTATCAGTAAGTATTACACATGAGAAATACACGCTGTAAACTACAAAAATTTAAGAAATATGTTACATCCCTCTAAAAATGGTGCTCCATTAGAACACCTAGAGACCCACTGAAAAAGACACGAGCACATTCAGTTCAAAAGATGAATTCCTAGAGGCTTGCAACGGTGGGTAAGATCTAAAGCAAATACTGGCCCCCGATTTTTTAAATACATATAACAAGCAAGTAATTAATTAATAATTCAAGTATTTATAAAAAACAAAAAGGCATGAAATCTTGGTCTCTGAAATAGATTGATCTTTGTCCGGTAGGTTCCTAATTGCAATATTTGGTCACATGCATACGTGCTTATCCATGATGACAATACATCACGGCTACACAACGATGTACAATGTGACCATCTGGCATGCAACTTAAAGGCCTTGGAGTTTCTACTAGTCGGTTCTTTCAGAATAAGAGTTGCCTATTTCGGACGTGTTTTAGATTGCACAGCATCTTGTACTGTTGGACTGTATCGTGCAAGCACGTTTGTGGTACATCTCAAATTAGTTTTTCTAACACTATGATAAGAAGTCATGTCACCTATACTTGTTAACCATATAGAAAAGTTAAATCTAATGATGAAAGTTATATATCTTCACTCCGTCCACAAAACAATGCAACTATGGTATTCGTACTTGTTAAAGTTGTTTATTGATGAAGTTTATAGTAAATATTATTCCATATCTCCAAATCGGTTTATTATGAAAGTATATTTCATAATGAATCCAATAATATTTATTTTGTATCATAAATGTTTTATATGGTCAAACTTGAAATCATTCGATTTCTTAAAATACGAGAATTGCATTCTTTTGTGGACGGAGAAATACCTAATATTTTTTATATCTCCTATTTATTTAAAAATACAGTAAGTATATATTTCTTCAATTACCTCGCTTAGAAGGCAATATGTGCTAATATTCATCTAGATCAACAGTTCATAGTCATTTGAAAAACTCATTCCTAAATGATATTTTTGTGGATACTTAGAATCCTGATCACATTTTCCAAGAAGTAATTTTACTGAATATGGAGTAGTCTTGAAGTAATATTGTACCAAAATGTCAAAAACAAACAACCAATTATCTTTGTACAGCCCAACCCCAACGGCACATGCCTAGATGGATGAGCCAGCCGTGGTCGAAATTACCCAAGGACAGTTGAATTTAGTCTGTTTATTGTTGTAAAATGTTTAGTGATAACATTTGGTAGATACTCCCTCCATTCCAGGATATAAGGCATAACAGTAACTACCCTGGTTCAGGGACAAATAAACATATTAATACTCTCTCTCTCTCTCTCTCTCAATACTAGTATAACTGCATCAATGTACATTTGTGTAGAGAGGACACGTCTTGTGTCATGGGACATGGAACAGAGTTTGTTGATGTGCTGTTGAAGTATCTGATCGAGGTAGATTTATTACGTCCAGTTCATTGGGCCACGCAAAAATATATTGAATCGTTTATTTTTAAATTCCAAGAAAAAATCATAACCAGCCTAATAATTAGGTGCGATCAAGTGAATAACAAAGATTCCAAGACATAACCACAGCCAGATAAACAGGTAAATTATGGTAAATACATAATCTTGGTTACCTTTTGTCCTTTAACACTCTTTGGAATGCCCCTCTTTTGCCGATTCGCCGAAAAAGCAATCGGCAAAGGCACTAAAAAACAGTGGCAAAGGCTTTGCCGACCGCTTTCCACGTGGCGATCGGCAAAGAACACGCCGCAAAGCTTTTCGTCGGCAAAAGAAATCTTTGCCGCCCGCCACGTGGAAGCGGTCGGCAACGCCTTTGCCACCGCCAACTTGGCGTCGGCAAAGGAGACGTCTGACGCCGTCGTGAGATGACGGCGTTCCGTTTGCCGACCGCCACGCGGCGATCGGCAAAGGGTTTTTAAATTTTTTTAGGACAGAATTTCTTTGCCGACGCCTTTACCGGCAGGTGGCAAAGGCTTTTTTAATTTTTTTTCAAAATAGAAAATCTTTGCCGACGCCTTTATTGGCGGGTGGCAAAGGATTCTTTGCCGACGCCTTTATTGGCGTGTGGCAAAGCCGCCATGGTTCTGAGATTCCAGCTTTGCCACCGCTTTCCACGTGGCGGGTGGCAAAGCCGAATAAGTAAATTTTTGGTCTATTTTTTTTCTGTTTTGCATCAAAGCAACCAAATCACATATATGATTATATAACTGAAATTCATATATCATCACATAGATCCACATATATATCACACAAATCCACATATATAGCACATATAATTCATAACAAAAGGGTCCAACAAGTCCATCATCCAACAAATCATACTAATCGAGCATCGAACATCAAACATCCAACATGGAAAGGCATAACCAACATCCAACATCCCGCAAAGTAGACGAACCACATAGCGAAGTCACAGCGTCCCCGCGAACCCGCCGCCACCGTGGTGTGAAGAGCTCCCGGTACCGCCACGAAGGCCACGCGGACGGTCCAACTCGCTTGGCAAGGCTGGCTGTACACCCACCCGGATCCGATCTGCTGGGCAGGCGGAGGGTCGCTAGCCCACCCGGAGCCCCCCTCCTGCGTAGGCCTAGGAGGAACGCCACCTGGCCACGAGAGCTGTGGCTGAGGGGCAACCGGCCCCACATGGCCTGGAGAAAGGCCATGTGGAGTCGGGTTCGAACCCGCCGACAGTGGCCGCATTGCAGGAGAAGCGATCTCATTAGTACACAACGGGATGGCCGCACAAGCGAAAAAACAATACAAAGGCGCTAGAAACTCACCGGAGTCCCTAAAGGGCTAGGAATGGGGGTGGACCGAGAAGAGGTGGTGGAGCGAAGATCACGGAAGGCAACGGAGGATATCTGAAACCGGGGATCTCCGTGCCCTAAAAAGAAGCCGGCAAACTCCTTCATCCGACGCGCCGAGTGCTGCTCTGGATAGCCTCCAACCGCCGGCAATGGGCCTCTGTTGGGGCCGCCACCGCTGCCGATGGGCCTCCTCTTGGGCCACTGTTGGGCCCGCAACTCGGCCATTTGGGACTGCAATATTACACCCGTGATGTTGAAACAATGCATAAGGAAAGCTACATATGTAAAACCAATGAACGATAAATAGTTACCTGAACCGCCGCCATCATCAGCGTAGAGCTTGGCCGCCGAGGTTGTATGGGGACGTCCGAGGAGGTCGTGCTGTCCGATCGACGAACCTCACGAAGGGTGGGAACAGTGGCCGGGTCGATTACGCTGTGGGCAAGAAAGTACCGGCCATGCTGCTTCCCTCCTCCCGTCCTCATCAGGACGTCCGTGTCAAGGGGCTCGGTGGCTGGATCGTAGGCCTCACCATGGCGCTTGCGAACTGCCTCGGTGTACTGGACCACCTTCTCGTAGGCGTTCGGGTTGGTGAACGCGTCGGCCCCTTTCGTCGGGTCGTAGACGTTGTCCGGATCTGTCGCTTTGCCCTGGTGAGACAGGACGTAGCCCGTGAACTCGTTGATCACCTGGCCACCATGCGACTGGGTGCGAGGAAAATACAAGAACGATTACACGTAATGAGAATGAATAAATAAATGAATAAATGAATAAATAAATCGGTGTGAAGGGTACCCATGTGTCCATGTACACTCCGAGGGGGCGGCTCCCTTGGTGGTGTGCTGGCCCTGTCCTCCCCTTGGCATGTCCGGACTTCTCCCTGCGCCTCGCGTACGCCTCCGGCGTTGTCCACGAGTCCACAATCGCCTCCCAGCAGTCCATGTGCATTTTGCACCAATCAGCAGGATACTACAGAAAAACGTGCATTTGAGTGATCACTCCTGAATTAGAATGGAATCAAAATTAATGTTTCCTACTTACCCGGAGGTAGATCTCCCTGGGGGAGGTCGGGCCAGCGAGAGGATCATCGCCTCGGCTTGCGACTTCGGCAGCAATTGGCCAAGCACCTCGGCGTGGTAGTTGACGAGGACCTGGAGGTGCGCCTCGTAGTACATGTCCTTCAGTCTCTCCATGCAGACCTTATCCTGCACTCGCGACGCCTCGATCTCGTGCCCCGGCTCGCACGTGTACCACTCCTGCATACAGATATCATGTATCATTTCATTATTTCAACAACGTCCAATAAATGCATTGACATTAACAAAGCGGTACGATGAAGACTCACCCAGAACTCCCTCTTGATCACGTCGGCAAGGGGGACCTCGTCTGCGTTCTTGACCTTGTAGAACTCCGGCCACTTATTGGGTGGCTTTTGGATCCCATCTATGGTGACAAGGCCAGGGTAGTGCTTCTTAACCAGGAGGCCCAGCATGCCATTAATATGGCGTGAACTGCCCCTGTTCACAAGCTTCCAGTTGCTGCATGAGTCATTAAGAACAACTATTAGTCCGAAGTTCAATTTTCAACATGTCATATGAATAAGTTGTGAAAACATGAATGGTTACTTACTTTGGACCCTCGGTCGAATCACCGGACGGTGGGCTACCGGGCGGGGCGGAAGGGAGGCGCGTGATCCCGCGCTAATAGGGGCTTCCTCGAACTCGACGAAGACGTCTCCCCCGGTGTCGCCCCGCTCCCCGCCCGCTGCCCTCGCCCCGCCGCCCTTGCCCTCGTGCCCCCCGCCCGCCCCGTCCCGTCCTCGCCGCCCCCGGCCCCGGAGTGTAAAATGGGGGAAAGAGCTCCCTTGTCGACGAGCGACGTGTGCGGGACCTCGCCGACGACTCCACCAACGGCGCCTCCTCCTCTGCGTCGTCGTCGACGCCGGTCGACATGTAGATCGAGGTGACCTTTCGTAGCGGTCGTCGACGTCTACCTCCGCCCGGCATTTTGTCCTGTACCTGAAATGACAAAGATTAAACCAATTAGCACAAATAATCGATAAGTACTTTTAAAGAGATATAAAATGAAGCACAAATAATCGAAAGTACTTTTAAAGAGATGGAAAATGAATGAAACATAATTGCAAAGTAATAATAAGAACAATATAGTATTACATGAATTAGAAACCGAAGTCCTCATCATCACTATCACCATTGTCATCATCGCCTCCACCGTCATCACAATCTTTGGCGGTCATCATCACTATCAATATTGTCGAAACCTAAGTCCTCATCATTTTCATTCTCCTCACCACCTCCATCGCCCTCAACACCTAGTTCGCGCCGAGCCCTCCATCGCTCAAGCATCATTAGGTCCTTAGCATCTTGCACCACTTCACCCTCGTCCTCATCGACGTCGTTGTCTACTTCCATGCCCATCAGTGAAAAAATGTCTATCTCCAAACGCCCTTCTAGCCCCTCAGGTTGATAGAACTCTCCGCTATCTGCCTTCGGGTCGAAGTTGTAATCATCATCATTTGGCACAGGCGCTTTACCATGCGGCGATACCAATTGCACAAGGTACCATCCCTTAAGCCTCTCGTCTTTTTGGCACGCCCATGGAAGATAATAAACTTGTGTGGCCTGTTGAGCCACAATATAGACATCATCTCCACTATAGACATTCCACGTCGCAACTTGCTCCAAACTTTCTTAAATTTTTTTTATAGGCTCCACATGTGATAACATGACACCTCGTCAAGTTTCGTAATTTTCCGACTTCGTTTGAATTTTATATAATTAAAAAGCACCTCTACCACACCTGGATGGTCATGTTCCATGGACAAGGACGTCAAAATTTTGGGTGAGTTTCTGGACACGGCCTTAAAATAGACTCTCCAACATGAATATCATTTTTTCGAATGGCTAAGTTTCATTATTTCATGCACCTGCAGTTCAAATTTGGATTCTGCGGTGGAAAATTCAATTAAAAGAAATTAATTAACGAAATATAGCAAAAAGGGTCACAAAATCATGAAACTTTTTAAGGTTCACTCTTATGGCATGTGGAGGCTATGAAAAAAGTTTGAGGAAGTTTGGAGCAAGTGACGACGTCGAATGTCCAAAACCTAAATTCAAATTTCAAAAATAAAAAATTTTATCCTTGCCGACGGCTCGACGGCCCTGGCAGTGGCAAAGGGGACGGCGATAGGCGCCGTTTGGCCCCAACCACCTTTGCCACCAGCTTTTCTTTGCCACTGCCAGGCGATCGGCAAAAAGGGCGTCTTTTGCCGGCGCTTAGAATGGCCGACAACTCGGGACATTAGGGCGGTCGGCAAAAAGACTCCTTTGCCACCGCCGATAGAGGGCGGTCGGCAAAAAAGCATGTTTTGCCGACTGCCCACTCTTTGGCAGGTGGCAAAGGGTTCTAGCAGTCGGCAAAGCCGAGTTTTCCTGTAGATCAGCATTGTTTAACTGTGCGTATAAGTTGCTCCGTCTCTAGCCTCTCTGACTGGTCAAAATCACTCTTGCTTATTTGAGACAACATGTCTCTAAGAAGCTTCTTCATATCTGGAGTTTGTGATACAGACACGAAAGCCCGACAATCAAATGCTTCAGGGATTTTGTTGTACACCTCCATGGCGAGAGTGGTCTTTCCCTGTCCACCTATGCCATAGATGGACACCACCTTGTCCTGCTTCTCTTCACATTTCAACAACCTGATGATCTCCTCACGAGGACCATCAATCCCCACGAGATCTCTCGCCTCCTGAAAGAGTGCAGGTGATCGAGGATCCAAGAGCACTGGCTGAGGTGAGGCAAGGAGACACTGATTGATGTCGTAATAGCGTTTGCCCCGCTCGCTCTGCTCGCTGATGAGACTCTTGAGTTCTCGGATCTCCTCTGATATTCCTCCATCCTTGAACAGCGTCTTCACCTTTCGCATGGTCTTGCGCACAAAGTTGGCCTTGGAACCACCCTGGCTGTGGTTGAGCATGAAACGGTCGATGCAATCTTCGATGTCGTAGGACAGCTCACGTACCTTGCTCCTCCAGTCTTTGGTGAGTGGATTGATTTTGTCGTCGTGCTTGTCCGCGAGCATCTGCAGAATGGCGTCCATGGTGCTCAGCTCCTCTTGCAGGAAGCGGATCCCGCGCTCGACGTCTTTGGAGAGCTTGTACTTGTCGGTGAGCATGGCGGCCAGCTTGCCGATGACGGAGCCCATCACGCCAGTGGCGGCGGCGCTCGCCATAATTTCCGCCATCTTGACTCGCGAGTAGTACTCGCTGAGTGAAATGCTTGCTAGCTTGTGCGGTGGTGTACTGGTGTGACAGAGGATAGCAGGTGACCCCAGGTCCCTGGTTAAAGTGGGGCAAAGGCAAACAACAACAACGCATTAGTTAATTCTCCTCTAGATCCACGATAACCCACTTCAAGGCACGTTCTCGCTGACAGTCCTCACGGGGGACAGCTTCAGTTCTCGAGATGATTATAATTTAAAGAAAGCTTTTGAATTTGTGAAAGGGAGCCAGTTGTTTGTCCGATGTCAGCCAGTGCACCCGCAATAGCAAGAACTAGTTTCTACTTCCTCTTCCTCTGTTGCAAATTATAAGTTACTTTAATTTTTTTTTTATCTATTTTGCTATGTATCTAGACACATTATTATATATAGATACATAGCAAAATTGATATATCAAAAAAGTTAAAACGGCTTATAATTTAGAACAGAGAGAGTACTAATAATTTCTTCAATAATACTCTCTTCATTCTAAATTACTATAAGATATTTGACTTTTTTTTTTCTCAAGTTTTACTATTTATCTTATTCAAAAAATTATACAAACTATTACTTCTTTTGTTGTGACTTGTATTATTAATTAAAGATCTTCAAGAATGACTTAAACTTTACTAAGTTTGTATAAAGTTTTGGAATAAGGCAGTGATCAAACTCTAAATTAAAAAGTCAAAAATCTTATTATTTAGAACGAAGAAAATACTAGTTTTTTGGGTAAGATAAAATACTGGTTTTTATAATATGGTTAGCTGACACTGACGTATCTTAAAATATGTAAAAAAAAAACTGGCTTCTCCCTCTTCTATTAAAATATTAGAAAATGCTTAGAGCTAGCTTCAAAGTTGATTGTTAGAGCTCTCTGTAATATGTTTGTTACAATGTTTCCAAAAAATACTATGTCCTTTAGGGCAATCCTAACCCTCCACCTAGTATAGTTTCCATAGCATTTAAATACTCTGCTGCATCCATGCGCGAGAGAAACAACCGATTCTGCGATGAGGTGAAATGGATAGTTCCTTCCTTTGTTTTGTGGGCTCTACAATGAAAGCAAGCCCGCAAATGAGCTACAAAGAACTACATCGTGCCACCTTGACTCGCAGCCTTCATCTGTCGCATGCTGCACTCTCGCGCCACTTTCACTCATCGTGCCTCTACCAGCCGCATGCTCGCGCCGCCTTCGCTGGCCATGAGGTGGGCTGGCACACCGTGGTTGAGGGTACAAAAGAAGCCGTGCTCATGACTTTGGTGGTGCGAGCACGGCACACACTGCCTACGTCAAGCCGCTGGCAAGGAGCCGCCCATGCCGAACCCTAGCGCTAGCGCACGACGGTGCAACATCCGTTTCTTGTAATCGGCTGTGGCAGATCGCGTACGCAGAAAAGAAAGAAGGAAAACGAAGTGGTACCTTCCATAACTAGTGATAGGTGAATAATTCTTCGAACGAAGGTTTCCCATCTTCAGTCAATAAAAGTAAAGGGAAGTCTCAAAAAAAGTAAAGGGAGATCTATTGTGAGTTTTCACTTGAGGAAAAGCTACTTTTGCACCAAAGCAACTTTGGAAAACTACACCTTTGATTGGCTTTTATTTTTTTAAGCAAAAGCGGGTTTCAAAAGCCCAAGCAAAGGAGGCCACTATAATCATGTGACAGATTTTGGCTATTCTTTCCCAAGCTATGCAATAGATGATCAAATGGCAGTATTATCTCAGTCCACATGTTCAGAATAGCGGTGGGGCCGGCTGCCGATATGTCGAAGAAATCTTTGCTTGTACTGCACTTGCAGTAGTCTCTACATATAACTTCTCAAAGTTGAGATCATCAGGTCCAGGCTCCACGAGTGACAAACCGGCAATGCCGCTTCTGCAAGGGTAATGCTGGTATTGACATCGAGGCCCAGCATCAAACATGTGGTGGCCAACTCGATCTTGGTAATGCCAGGGACAACTTCGGTGTTTGCCACAGATGCAACAAGGCTGGTTTTCAGATACGTGCTCCGTGGCGATAGTGAGAGGCGATTTCGTAGTGTGACAGCAGCTCAAGGCAAAGTAAGTTGGTGATGTCAGGATCTTGAGATGATGCCCAATGCAAATTATGTCATAAATGTGGCGACCATGCAAGTCTTCAAATAAAGGCTTCAGCAGCAACATGCTTTTTTCGACAAAAGTTTTATCCTATTACATCGAATCTTTACACACCAATTACGAGTATTAAATATATACCAATTATTATAAAACTAATTATACAGATAAAGGTTAATTTGCAAGATCTATTAAGTCTAATTACCTCATAATTTGATAATGTGGTGCTACAACATTTGCTAATGATGAATTAATTATGTTTAATAGATTTGTCTCATTAATTAGTCCACTCCTACGTAATTAGTTTTATAATTAGCTTATATTTAGTCCTCTTAATTAGTATCCGAACATCTAATGTACTAGTAGGATGTTCCGTGTTTTTGTGGGTATGAAGTAAAAATGTAAGGAGTTTATAATAGTCAAAACTATGAATTAATATATACATATATATGGATGTAGTAGGTCATCACCTAAATCTCATCCATACGCAGATTTTGGAGGACCACATGTAATCCATGTGATATGCAACTTTTGCTAGATTTTTTTACTTACAAACAGGTTTTTCTTAGAAACGGTTTAAATTTTTGCAAAAAAGTTATCGAAATATATTCATGTGGGGTCTGTTTTGAAGAGTTTATTGCGAGGAACACTATGGTGCAATTGGATTTTTAATTATGATACTTGGTTTAGGTGCTATGACTTTTTTTTTCTATTTCAAAAAAATAGTTAGTGAAAAATAAATGAGTTTTAGTGAAGGTAACTCTTCTGATGATGTCAGCTAACATCATTCTTGAGCTCCCAACCAATCAGGATCAAAAGAATAGGCTAGAGAGGGTTTAAAAATATAGGAGTTATAGATATGACACGAACAAAAATTTGGCCTCTAGATCCAAACACCCTTTTTGAAAATTAACCAAAAACTAACTAATGGAACGCAAAGTCTTGTCAAAAAAAAACTAAGGGAACGCAAACAAAGGCACCTGCTCCACATCTCCGAAGGGACAAGACTTCATGAAGCACGCTTTGAGTGATAGGATATAAGGATAACAAACCTTGCGGTTATTAGGGGCCCTGCAGTCCTCAAATCCCGTTGTGAACATTTTATGAAACACCTTGTAGGCACTACTCTTATAGTCAAATCAAACCCACTACTACTCTGCATTTCCAATGACATCTCCATGTCAAAAGCCCTAAGGAATCGCCTAGCAAGACAAGCTCACAACTCATAACAAGCATAAAAATTCTGATGATAATATAATGTGATACAACTGAGATCGAATTTGGGAAGGGAAGCACAAATACACAAGAAGGGGCTTGAGGATAGTAGAGAGGGGCTTGAGGATAGTAGAGAGAAGAAGCACTAAGACGAATAAAAAAAATATATGAAATCTCCAAGAAGGTAACCACACAAAGAAGAGGATAGTAGATAAGGAAGCACTAAGAATAAGATGAATAAAAAAAAATATATGAAATCTCCAAGAAGGTAACCACACAAAGAGGAGGATAGTAGATAAGAAAGCACTAAGACTAAGATGAATAAAAATAAAAAATATATGAAATCTCTGTAGTGACTTGCGGAGTTAAGGGCGCCTACAATGGCCTTAGTCAAATCGCTAGTGACATTGAATGTAAAAAAGAGAAGTACCGAGGTGCATGGCATGCAAAGTGGAGAGTTATAGACACAGGTTTCATGGGAGGTGTGCGAGCATAGGGTTTTGTTCGAGTCTAGCTACTTCATTTCATACCATCTATCTCCTACGGATAATATAAACAATGTTTCTAGCTAGTTATTTGAATTTCTGTTGGAGACACCCTAAGAGCAAGACTAATAATCCATCCAGCTTTCACTTAGCTGTATAAATCCTTGTAGTCGACTTCTCAGCCAACCTATATAGTAGTTAGCTTAGTTACAGCCCACTCTTCCTTCTCATAAGTTTTTTAGTTTTTGTGCCTTTAGTTAGCTATAAAGTTATAGCACACCTCTCTTTTTCTTCTCTTTTTTCTCTTTTATATCAGTATACAACCTTTTTACAGCGCCTTAGAGCATCCGCAGCAACGTCAAGAACAAAGTAGACATCAGTCCAAAGAGCTATCTATATTGCTAGCTATTTGTACATTTAATACTTCCACATACACAAAGAGAAAATGGATACACTGTGCATCATCTTTGTAGCTCATTATGTGGAGGCTTCATAACCAACTAAATATAACCAACTGGTTGCATACATTTTGACTCAAGCCATACAGTACATGACCAACAAAGATAAGCAACGGGTACAACTAAAGGTTTTAAATAGGAAAATAAAATTAAATATCCATACGTTACTTCATAATAAACTAATTGATAACCACGACTCTAGCCGTACATCTTTATTTCAGGCCACAAAAGCAAATTGATCTAACTGCATCATTGAGGAAGAAGCACCAAAAGCCAAAAGTTTTCTCTGATCCAACAGTCTCTGTGGCCTGCTAGAAATGTGAATCAACCTCATACCAACGATTCTGGAAAGGAAAACAAATGGTAAGTCAGCTTACTCAATATAAATAACTATGGTAATCAAAAAACAATTCCATGAAAGATCTTACGTGAGGTTATTATAAAAAAATAACTAGCGAGGAGCCCTATGGCCAAAACGTTGCCAAATGTGCTCAATTAAATCATCTTTTAGTTGAGTGTGGACTGAGTGAGCACGGATAGCAGAATTTCAACGTCGAACATCATTGAAGCATGGGTTACTATTTGAGGCCTTTTAATAAACAGTAGTTATTAATTCCAATGAGAAGCTGATGTTCAGATACATAAATACTCTGTAAGAACATATCCCATGTCATTTTTCATATAGACTCTATAGCTGTTTATTCCTACGGATCTTTTTTTTTTTTTTTTTTTTTTTTTGTTAAACAAAAAGCACTCCTCGGCTACATGCTTCCAGTGCAGTTTAGTTGTGCTTGCTCCAGCAGCAAAGCAGACAGCAGCAGCGGCAGCCACCGAAACAAAGTACAAGTGAACAGGTTCAGCACATCTATTTCAGTTAGTCGAGGCCATGGGGATTTCAGCACATCTATTTCAGTTAATTTTAGCAATGAATATACAGTTCGTTTCAACAAAAGGGCAATAAAAAGATTACAGTTAATTTCAGCACATTTATACAACATAGGTCTAGACAATGGGGATTTTGCAAATGAACACACGAGGAACTATGGACGGACATTGCACAGCATGGATGTACGAATAATCTTGTATAAAAAAAAATAAATCCCCAAGTGGATTACCTGATTGGGCTCCTGGACTAGGGACGCCGTCACCACCACAACCTAGTGCAGGAATATGAGCAGATGAATGAAGCGTAGGAGCAGGTGCAGATCCGGTTTGATATGCAGGAGCAGTAGGAGTAGGTCGGTCCTGATCTGGTGATGGAGCCATTTGTCGTTTGGTTCGCCGGCTCATCACCAACAGCCGCTGATTCTTCCAACCCTCGCCGGCGCCGTCAACTAGCGTGCTCGTCGGCCTCCATGCCGCGCGCTCTCCACCGCCGCACCCTCTCTGCCTCCACATCGCGTCCTCTCCGCTCCCTCTGTTGGAAAGAAAAGAGTAGATGAAAAGGGAAGGTACGATGAGAGATTGTTGTTTTTGCAGTTGAGGCGGGAGTATAGCAGGATTGAGGAAAATTTCACGCGCAACCATGGAAGATTCGAGCCCAACAACGGAGGATACACGCGCACACCGGATCTGAGTGCGGTAGAAAACGTCAGGGGAATAGCTAGTAGCAGTCGACGAGGCCAGCGATTTAGCGCATCGGGTAGTGTACGAGATAAGCGACGAAAGAATAGCTGGCTCGATTTTTCGTTGCATGTTCTCTTTCCTCCACATAGGATGGATGCTTATCTGGATACCCAAGTACTCCCTCCATCTCAAAATCATGTGAATCTCACTTTTCGAGGTAGAATTAGCGTGGATGTAAAATTACAAATTTACCCTTCTATGATTCTCTAATACCCGCGTACTGAAAAGTATCACTGTACTCATTCTAGAGTATTTCTGGATATTTTTATACATGTCTACAAAGAGCAGCTTCATCTCCCTTCTAGATTCTTCTTCATTTGCATGTTCTTAAATATGTGGGCTCCACTAAAAAAAGATGATTTTAAGACTACGTTTACATTCTTTTGAGACAATATTTGAACTCTAGGTCTACTTCCTACGTCCCTGAAAGGAGTGATTTCTAGAAACCATGTCGGTCAAACTTTTTAAATTTTGACCAACTTTTAAAAAAAAGTAAAAACATTTATGACATAAATTAAGCATATTATGAAAAATATATTCTATGGTAAATCTAATAATATTAATTTGATAACATAAATCTTAAATTTCTTGTCTAGAAATTTAAGTTTAAAAAAATTTAACTTAGGATGACTTTAGAAATCACTTCTTCTAGGGACAGAGAGAGTACATCTGTTTGAGACGGAAGGAGTAGCTAGGTGACTCAGCCTCATTGGAGACGCCCTTATATAATACTTAACTCTACGGAGGTACACGTGGACGTAGTCCTCAATGCAGCCGGCGGCCACCCTGTCCCGTCCACAACGCAATAGCCATAGCCATAGGCCATAGCCGTTGCCGATGGTGATTTTCCGTCGACAACTAGAAAGGCACGCGGCGTTGCCGCTTAGGGCCTGTATTCCATCGTCGTATTATTATAGTTTTTTGCAGACTTTGTTTACAGGTAGGTGTATATTTTTTTAATCAACGTAGGTAAGCCAAATCCGTTGTTTTTTAACTTAGGTATTGAAATAGAAATGTCTTTTTTTTCTATATTTATTATAGGGAAATATATGTTTGAAGTATTTTTTTAAGAGAGAGGAGCATTTCATGAGTAAATGGGAGGTTTTTTTAATAATAAGGAATAGTTTTATTTTATACGTCGCATAGGTATAGTACGATTAAAATTTCATAGCATTTTAAATGAACAAACTGAGTCCATTAATTATTTTTAGAAAACTGTAGATAAATCTAGAACTATATTTGTAGCAATAAAATTACAACAAAGTATGCGATATTATGTATTTAGATTGTTGTTCTAGTTATGTGGAGTTCAACAAACTTGGTTTTGCATTTTTCTGATTTTTATTTGATTTGTTATGGCTTTTACAAAATTTCAGCCATTTTAGATAAATAAATAATTAAGGAAAATAGAAAAACGACGTCGGACCGAATTCAGCCCATCGAGGCCCAATTTTAGGCCAAAAATGGCCCGAACGGGGAGGCAGGCCGGCCCATAGAAAGGCCCATTGGAGGGTGAGGCCTGCCTGGACCGCGGGTTGGTTTCTCTAAAGCTCGAGGTCTTTTTTGAATAATTTTTTGTGAGAGGAGCCTGGATGGTGGGTTCTATTATGAAAAGCTTGAGGGTTTTTTTGCAAAACGGCCGGGATTGGCTAGACCGGACGGACGAGAACGGCCGGTGACGTGGCCACGCTCGCCTGCCCGCTTTTGTTGCAGGATTCGTATAAGGAGACTAGAAATAGTCGCAGCGTTGCCGCGTATGGCTAGTGTGTATGCATGTATCTATAGCGTATATTGCTGGTATATTATGTTGTTTGTGTATATTTGTTTCAAGTATTTATGTCATGTACCATATATAGTGAAGTATATGTGTACGATTATTTATATTCGAGTATTTCTTCTACAGGTTAGAGTTAAATAAAAGAATCAGAAAACAAAGATATGATTAAAATTTCGTAGCAATCTAAATAAAGAAATTAACTCTATTAATTATTTTTGGAAATCTATAGACAAATCTGTATTTATATTTATAGCAATTAAATTCCAATTAAACATGCGATGTTATGTGTTTAGATTAGATGTCATGGTTTGTAGCCGGTTGTTATAAATGTAGTATTTAAGTAAGATATTATTTTAGGTATTTAAATGGAAGAATAACCTTTTTGGCTATATTTATTGTGAAGAATTTAGGGGTAAAACTATTTATTAAGGAGGGAGGAGCATAAGTAGCTCTTTAATTTTATTTGCAAAAATAAAGGGTGCAGTTGTCAGCCCAACATGAGAACATGCCATTCACCATGGCGTAAGGAGATGTGTTTGATACTGGAATGAGAGCATAGATTGATTATTTGCTACGTACTGTAGGTGCCTATAGTCTAAATTTTTAATTTGTTTTTAATTTAATCAATGGGGTTTTTTTTGCTGCAGCGCATGTTGGATAATTAGGGCATGATTTAAGAAGATTTTTGGTGGAAGAATACATGGATTCGGAATTGAAATGGAAAAGATATGCATTTTCAAAGTTTAATTAAAATAAAAGAATAGGGAGTATATTTTGGAAATTATTTCTGGAAATTAGGATAATTGAAATGGGATGGAAATGATTGGGTAGGATGTGGGGTGTACATAGTTTATTTAGGAATTTTCTGGGAATTTTCCGGATAACAAAAAATAGGTTTTCACTCTCCTGGGTGCGCAGCTCGGGTGTATGTAGCATTTTACTTGTGGCTAAATTGCCCATCACTGTACTTGTGCTCCTATGCACCGATCGGTGCACAGCTCTTCCTCTCTGCATATTCCATAGGGACCGGGTCCAGGGAAGGGAAAAATAAGGAGAGGTGGGTGGCTTGTGTGAGAGGAGAGGGAAGAGGTGAGGCTGTCGAGTGGGCCCCGCCTGGTGATGTGTCCCTCCCCCATTGGTTCAAGTGATGTGGCTGGGAGTTGGCATTGGATGCCATCGGTCTTCGTCATCCTCTCGCCTCGTCCTTCTCAGCAGAAGAAAAGAATGGAGGAAGGAAAAGAGGGATAGAGAGAAAGAGAAAGAGAAAGAGAAAGAGAGGGGAAGGGAGAGGGGGAGAGAGAGAGAAGGCGGAGGGAGGGAGAGAGATCGAGGGGGGTACAGGGGGGCGGGCCGCTCCCCCCGTGCTCTGCCGGTAGAGAGATAAGAAGAAGAGGGAGAGAGAGAAGGAAGAGGGCGGGGTGCACGGACGGGAGAAGACAGCTCTGGGGCGGTCGGTAGTAGCCTAGGCCCAGGCGTGTGCGGCTCCGGTAGTGGTGGCTGCCGGGGCGAGCTCCGGCGGTGGCGGTCCCGGCCCTCGCGAGCGCGACGGCTCCGACAGGCGCCCGGCCCCCCCTCTCTTTTGTTGTGCCTCCCTCTCTCTCTTCAAAGCGGTGGTGGCGTGGGGCGCGTCAGATCCGGCCGACCGAGCCTGCACCCGGACGGATTCGCCAAGCGGTGTCCGGGGATGGCGGCGCTGGCTTTGTCGGCCGGCCACCTCCGCCTGCGCCTGGCCGCCCCGCTAGTGAGGGCCCCCCGGTCGCAGCCCACGCCTAGGCGCCGACACGGCTTCGGGTCGGGTCGGCCCGTCCAGCCCGGTGGCGGCGAGTGGCCAGCCCGGTGATGGCGGCGAGGAAGCAGCGAGGTCGGCTTGGGCGGAGGAGGAAGGAAGAGGTAGCGGCGGCGGGCCGGAGGTCTTGTCCATCTAGACCGTTCGTGGGTCCGATCCGATGGCCAAGAAAAGCGGGCGACGTGGCCACGCTGGCTGCCCTTCTTTTGTTGCGTGAATCGTTACGTAGAGATGGGCGGTACCGGCACCCGTACAGCGCTTTTTCTTGGAAGGCGAACCGACCGACTCTTCGCTTAACAGCCAATCCGAATTGATCTGGAGCCGAGCCGAGAGCGCGGGGCGTCTCTGGATAATTTCTTGGTGCGTGATCTGGAGGCTGGAGAGCCTTCCGCCGGCTCCACGTGCACACAGGAATTTTCGCCGATGGAATGGGAAATCCGAATGGAATACGAGTTTTAATATGGCCTTATTAATCGCGGATACTGGATTTGTTGTACGCGAACTAGACAAAAATTTCCATATATCGATCCCAAGCTCCGACTGCAACTCGATCCTGATTCCTGAAACACACACAGACACAAATAAATAAAAAGAAAAACCGTCGCCGGTCAAGTATTCTAACTCAGCCATGACGCGAAAGCGACGGAGGTCATCAGGAAAGACAAAGACCGTGCGCAGGTCCAACGCCGGCGGCCTAACGGCGCTCGCGCTCTGCTTCACCAGGCAACTCCAACTCCAAGCGCCCGCCGTCGTCGCGGGGAGCCGGCACCGGGTAGCCCCACCAATGCCGCCGCCGCTGGCAACGCCAACCTCGTCTTCTCGCCAGTGTCCGTCTACGCCGCGCTAGCGCTGCTGGCCGCCGGCGCCCGCGGCGGCACGCTCCAGGAGCTCCTTGACGCGCTCGGCGGCGACTCCCGCGACGACCTCGCCGCGTTCGCCAGCCGCGCCGCGGAGCGCGCACTCGAGGACCGGTCGCGGTCGGGCGGGCCGGCCCTCGCGTTCGCGTGCGGCGCCTGGGTCGACGCCGCGTGGGCGCTCCTGCCGACCTTCCGCGACGCCGCCGCCGCCTCCTACAACGCCGAGGCGCGCGCCGTCGACTTCGGTAACGAGGTGAGATTTTGTAACGGTGCATACATATGGATCTAATCGAAATCATCCAAATTCCTTTCGGTTCTTGTACATTTTCAACGGATTGCACTGAAACAAAATTAATCTTTTTTTCTATCTTCGTGAAGCCGGAGAAGGCAGTTGGCGAGATCAACGGCTGTGTGGCGGCGGCGACGAACAACCACGTCGACACGATCCTTGATCCAAGTTCAGTGGACACACTGACGACCCTCGTGCTCTCGAGCGCCGTCTACTTCAAGGGCAGATGGGAGGCGCCGTTCGCCAAGGCGCACACGGTGGTGGACAAGTTCCACCGCCTGGACGGCAGCGCCGCCGACGTGCCCTTCATGTGCTCGGCGCGGAGCCAGTTCGTCGCCGTCCGCAACGGGTACAAGGTGCTCAAGCTCCCGTACAGATCGCAAGCACCACCACCTGCACCGGCGAAAGCACCACGTAAAAAGCGGCGACCAGCACCATCAGAGAGCAATGTCGTCGGCGATGATGACGACGACCCCGTCCCGAAATACTCCATGTGCGTCTTCCTGCCGGACGAGCGGGACGGGCTCCCAGGTCTCGTCGAGAAGATGGCCTCCGGCCCCGGCTTCTGGCACTACCGCCTGCCGACCTCGCAGGTCCCCGTGGGGGACTTCCGGCTGCCCAAGTTCAGGCTTTCCGTCTTCGGCAGCGTGAGGCAGGTCCTGAGCGACGGCATGGGGATCAAGTCCGCTTTCGTTGCCGGCGAGGCTGACCTGGCCGACATGGCGGCCAAGCGCGACGAGGACGAGAACGCTGCTGGCAGTGGCACGCCGCTGTACGTTGCCGATGTCTGCCATAAGGCGGTGCTCGAGGTGAACGAGGGAGGCACCGGTGCCGGAGCAGGCTCCACCGCCAGCTTTATGCTCTGTGGGGCAAGTGCGGTCATGGATCATCAGCCGGCGGTGGTGGATTTCGTCGCTGACCACCCGTTTGTGTTCTTTGTGATCGAGGAGGTGTCGCGTGCTATCGTCCTTGTTGGCCGCGTCCTCGACCCTTCAGTTTCAGGGTGATGGCCTTGTAGTAAGCTTCTGATACTTCTGATATTAAGTAATAAGTACACTAATATTTGGTCTAGTAAATTGTAAGGTAGAGATCGGTCGTCTCCATAGAAATTAGAATTTCTTGCTGATCTATATATCTCACGCATATAGGTAGTGACATGAAATGGTCGAGCAGACGATTTTGGCGGGTTGAAAAACACCATAATTTTTGGAAGAAATTTTTGATAACTCTTGGACATGATCTAAGAAGATAAACGCGCATGTTAAAGTATCCAAGGTTTCGTTTGTGGGTTTTCTGATTGAATTCCATCATGTGGTGAGAGCTATCAAATCTATTTCTTGCTCTCGCTCTTGGGCTCAGATCACGTTCTCCATATTTTTGTTTTTATTACTAGTATAATTTTCTTCTGTGATATCGCTTGTGAAATCATCTCCAGAGCGGAATTTCTTTTGCTTTGCATTCTTTTTTACTGAAACCTTGGTAAGCACTTGTTTGGATGTAAATTGCACAAAGTAGCACTGCCCAAACATCACGTAAACATGCCACGCATGCCAAGGCCACATAATTTTGGGCAAAACAATTTTTTTTTTATTGGGGATAAACTTGGGATCTGTTTGGGTTGTATTATTGGACTTGGGATCTGTTTGGGTTGTATTTTTGGACCATAGTAATCAGGTAAATTAATCTGTTGGAGTACAATATTCCAACGAATAGTATTGTAATCCTATGATCTATCTTTGACTTACTAAAAGCATCGCCAAGAGTTTGGTATTTTTTTGTTTTTCGAATTATATTGTTTGCCAACTCTATAAATAATGTAAGGAGAAAAAAAGATCTTATCTTCAAGAGTTTGTTATAATTCACTTCCCAAAACCTAAATGGTTCATCCGTGATTCATGAAAAAGATAAAAGAACACTTTTGCACCAAGGACCCTATACTTTCACTAATTAACCAATCACAGATCTAAAAATTTCCCTCTAGCAAACTTGCATTACGACGAACCCTAAGACAAACAAAATTATGTTCCATCCTTCCACTACTCTTTTCCATATGGGACGAGCAGAGCACGCCTGATGCATCTACGTGACACACACATATATATGCGCACTTGGAGGGATTTTTTTGCGAAGTTAAGAAAGATAGGGAAGAAGGATGGTTAGAGAGGTTTTTTCTTATTTTGTCAAAAAATTTAAGATGAATGCTTTCATAGATTAATAGGAGATTGCAAGTGAAGAGACAAACATATTTAAGTAATATAGGATTATTATAATCCGCAATCCTGATTATATATTGTAAAACAGGTAAAAATAATATTTTAGGCTAGAACTTTTTTTTCATGTCGAATCAATGTCCAAACCCTATCCACTAAGAGGTCTACCTGATATGCCATCACTTACCAGTTGACTTCATCAATTATTAATCAACCTTCTATACTAAAAAAAAAAAAAATTGTTTTAAAGAATATAATATGGTAATATGCAATATAAGCAGGTTACTTGTAAGCATCGATCTAATGTTTCACAATCACGGTGCATTTTGAGCTATTAGCATGGTACAAACGAGATATCCATAGTGCATTTTAGGTTGTTCGCTTATTCCATGGTATATTCTAATTTTATTCCTCTACTCATGTTACCCGATGTGCCATTCACTCTCTTGCGTCAATCTATACAATTCTTTTTTTGAAATGAATGTTCATCAATAAGGTAGATTATTTGACCTTGGAGAAATTTAATACGACATGTTAAATAAAATCCGAGGTTGTAATATTTTTGTTAAGGTAGATTATTTCTTGATTCTAGAGAATTACCTTGCTTAATAAAAATATTCATCAACATTAACACCACATAATTACATATACCTAAGTGAGGTATTAAGGATTTTACATAACAATGCAATGGTGCAATTATAATTTAATCATGATCATGCAATGGTGCAATTATAATTTAATCATGATCATAGAGTAGCCTTTGGTTGGGCACATTAGACTTATTCGCTATGAAGCCTGGGCTGCTCGCATGATACTTTGCTGTCCTGTTGGGCTCACAAGCATGCTCGAGTCCACGAGCAAACTAGTTTTTCATTCCTCTCAAATCTTAAAAAAAAAAAAAAAAAAAAAAAAAAAAGGTTTTTCGCAGACCTGTTGACGTCCATTTTCGATCAGTCCTCAATGAGGAGAGTGTCCCTGCAAATCAGATGGCGAACAATGCTGCACCTGACTGAACGCAACTTCGATCGCTCAAATACATAGCAGATTGAGAAACTCGGCCGAAAGACTTGCAGCTCTACAAATATACAAAACTAAACTTGCAGACATTACAGAAGTTTGAAATGGCTTCTGGAGACCAAGAAATTCAACAAATGGCTTCTGGCGACCAAGAAATTCAATTCCAACCATGACAACTAGTTTTATCACATTTATTCTGAGCCCTGGAATCCAAATCCAGTGGACCACAATCGGTACCAATGACGGGAGGAAAAACAACATTACTGAGAAAGAGGCAATAAAGACTTGATCCTGATCTGTGAATTTTCAGGCAAAAGAACTTTAGCAAAGCAAATGAAAACATCTACTAGATATCCCAGAAAAAAATAGTGAAAATAGTTGAATAATATCATGAGTTGATCCTCATCTTGTGAATTTTCAAGGGATAGAACTTTAGCTTAGCAAATGAAAACCTCTACTGTAGATCCCCAAAAAAAAAATGGAAATAGATTGATGTTTGCCAGAATGCCTACAATAAAACCATGAAAGTCTATTGAGTATGGCAATCAAGCAATGGCTGATATTGGCAACAGGGAAAAAAAGGAAACCAAAGTAAATATTGGTAACCTTGGCAAAGTTGCCCAAAAATATTTACAATCGTAATCAGAAACCAAATTACTAATCATACAAGTTAATTCACATTCACACAACATGCTCAAAAGGACTACATATACAAAATACAAGGCAAAGACTCACGGCCATGTCACTAAAAAAAAAAAACAAAATTGATTACATGTCACGCAAAAATAAAAAGATTATGCCATGGCATGGAAGAACACATGAGAATTCAAAGCACCGAAGTTTCGTACAATCTTGTAAAATGTTCTTTTACTAAACAATGTTGGCTAGGATGCTCATCCATGAAAGCAAATAAAATAACTCATGGACCCAAAGGTTCGAACATCCAGTAGCAACAGTGATTTTGGCAACAGGGAAAAAAAGGAAACCAAATTTATAGTTGGTAACCTCGGCAAAGTTGCCCTTGGTAGTAATGAAAACATTTTTTTGAGAAAAACACAAAACATCACAAATTAAACACCAAACTAGCAAAATTTACTACTTTAAGAGCATTGTATATATACTCAATTAAACAAGCAATCAGTAAGATTTACAAATGACAAGGGGTACAGAGTAAAACAACTTCGACTAGATCATGCTGCAACTGACTTGACAAAGGGAAGACTGCAGCCACAGGGCCATAAGCAAACACTAATTTAGACATTTGAGTAATAAAGCTTAAAACAGATGAGATCTTAACTGGCTATTATAATTTTTAAGGCAGCAGATGGTGAAGGACAGAAAGAAATGGGGATATTCATCAAGCTATAAAGGCCACTGCATGGACCTACAACTAGAATTTAGAAACAATAGGTTGGATGTAGACAAAATTAACCTGAACTAGCAACCCAGACTGCCAGGTTCACAGATTTGGGATGGTGTCGGGGTGAGTTTGATCACATGAACAAGTTGGGCCTTGAAGCCTTGAAGGTGGTCTTCAGCTTCCTGGTTGGAGGCCTGACTTTTCGATAAACCAAAGGAAACTTAATCTTCGAATTGTGGAACTGCTTGGTGTTGTCCCTCTTGCAGAGCTTGAAGTCAACTGTTGCCGTCTTGATGATCTGGATGCAGGGTGACCTCACACGGTGACGGGAAGCCATCTCATTGTACATCTGCTCCACGGCACCATTCAAGGTGGTATCACGGTACTCCTTGTACATGTTGTGGTAACCAGTCCTGCTCTGGTAACGCAGCCAGATGCCATAGTTCTTGATTGTGGTAGGGTTACGCTCAAAGATCTGTGAAAGATCAAGCAAGTTTAGAAGCAGACATAACACAGAAAACAAACACTACACTTAAATTTGCAGACAAGTGCTTCAAGGGACAATGATGAACAGAAACAAATTTTCTACAGACCTAGATAATTCAATTTCCCCATTGGCACTTAATTATTAACTTTAGGATAGCAAACCCATCCTCAATATTCTGGTACAGCTACATCCACCTAGAGCTAGAAGTGCAACAAGGAAACCAACTCAGCAACTTACAAAATTGCAAAATAGACAAGCACCAGTCAACAACCAAACACTTGATCAGATTTGTTATAATGCCAAACTACCACATCTCATTACAAAGTCAGATCAACAGGGTTCGTACAAATAGCAAGCAAGGTGGGGCATAATATGATTGAACATGACTATGTGGTAAGTCTAACATTGGAAATTGACATAGCTCCAACAGACTTTTGAAATGCATTAGCTAGTTAGAAACTCTTCAAGACATAAGCACTCTAATGCTGAAAATTGTAAACATGCATCACCCTTTTTGCATTAACTTGTTAATTTTGATTTTGATTACTCAACCTTCAACTAAAAATATTTTAAAATTTTTAAATAATATAATTGTGCAGTATGAAAGGGGTACTTGTTGTAATCAAAGGTACTTCATTAAAATGTACATCAAGATTTGCTTTTATGCTGCTTGAAAAGAAATACTCAGGGACAAAAGTCACAACTCAATGCATATTGAGGCAGGAGACGAGTTGTTAAGAAATGAGCCTCCAGTAGATGTGCATCTAATGTTTGTTAGACACTCAAGTAGAATAGCACCCGCTCTTTTGCTGAAGTAATCCGAGAGCAAACCAAATCCCCACGATCCAACATTTAAAGAGCAGAGGGCAAGGTTCATCACTGAATCTCAGATTTCAACTGAAACAGGAATGCCTAAGTTACATCTAAATAATTTGGGAAGCATTAACCATTCATCTATTGCATTTAACCAATCTACAATGGGAACGTATCTAGTGCAAACCAACTTCCCGTGAAAACCCGTGCAAACCACAGCAAAAAAATTATCTAAATTCACCAAAAAAATCACACATGTAGATGATATTGTGATACACAACCTTGTAAAATATCTTGTCCAAACTCGATTTCGTTTGTGAGATATAAAAATAACAAATTTCAAACCAGAAAGTTGTCCAGATGATTTGTTAGAAATTTGTTATTTTTATATCTCACAAACGAAATCGAGTTTGGACAAGATATTTTACAAGGTTGTGTATCATCATATCATCTACATGTGTGATTTTTTTGGTGAATTTAGACGACTTTTTTACCGTGGTTTGCACGGGTTTTCACGGGAAATTAGTTTGCACTAGATACGTTCCCATCTACAATGATGGAATGTAGTGACTACTGACCAGTGAGGCAGGACATCAACTTCACAATATAAATAAAATCAGCAAAAGCAACACACCAACAGAACCTATCAGCTAAACGTTTGAAATACTAAACCCATCCCAGCAAATTCATCAAATAGATAGATAGATAGATAAGCATTAGTAGTAAGAGAACTGGTGGTACCTCGTTGATAGCGAGAATCTGACCGTTGCTCTTCTTAACCTTCTTGAGCTTCCTCAAAAAGTACCTACGCGCGCACAAGCCACAAGCCATCGTCACGAAATACACACTAAAGCAACAAGATAACCATGGTACCAGCGTCAATCAACGAGACAAAAGTACTGACCAGAACTTGGATTTGGAGCGGACCTCGTTGGTGGCCCAGAGCTTCATACGGTAGATCTTGGGGTGCTCATCACCGGGGGTTGGCAGCGCGCGACCCACCACCTGGTACTGATGGAACTGCGGGCTCCAAACAAATTACACAGAAGCGACAGAGATCAGCAGCCACGCCGGTAAGAGGAACGAGGCGCGGATAAGGCGGCGCCGCCGAAAGAAGCTTACCCTGTGAGCAACCATTTTGACGAGCTCCGCGCAGCTGGAGGCGGCGGAGCGGATACCTAAACCTAAGCCGGGGGTTGTGATACGGCGGCGGCCGACGGGAGTGGTGGAGGCGGAGTGAAATTTATAGGTGGGCGAGGAACCCTAATGGGCCGGGCCTGATAACATGGGCTTGATTAATTTGTTCGGTCAATGAATTGGATTGGGCTGATAATGTTTGGGCCTTACTAGCATAGAATTAGAAAATTATTATTAAAAATCCTTGCTAAAAGGCTTGGTCGAACAATAGCTCACAGTCTCAGCAACGATAAAAATGTTTGGTTCCGCAGAATGTAACGCAATTCGATTACTTCTGTTTCTGGATAACGATAGAAGTGTCTCGTTTGGCCTGACCCATTAAAAGGTACCGTGTAATCGGATATCACTTTTCTTAGCTTTTTTAAATCCTTCAAAATATTGGATCGAAGAGAGTATCTAGCAAAATCTATATACAAAACATCAAAACAACTTATAATTTAGAATCAAAGGAGTATCTAGCAAAAAAAATATTTAAATTGCTATTTTTAGTAAAAGTAGGTGGATTTCTTATTTAGGGTTACTACATAATTTTAAGCACTATAATATGCTCTATAAGACCCAAGCAGTACCTAGTAAAGATAGGAAAAGCTTGCCCTCGAGAGTGAATATAGATGAGATATGTGAAGCTTTAAATATTATGACTGAATCCCTCAATGATAAATATCTGGGTTCGCCCTCATTAGTGGGGATAAATAGAAGCGATTGCTTCCGGCACCTCATTGACAGAATTGTTCAGACTCGGTGGATGGTAGAAGAAATTGTAAAGTTTGGGTGGAAAGGAGGTTTTAATTATGTCCATTGCCCAAGCCATACCAATATATTCAATGATGGTTTTTAAAATCCCAAAAAAATATGCAAAGGGATGACAAATGCCATATCGCATTATTGGTGGGGTGACGACGATGAGAAAAGAAGGATCCATTGGGAAGCTTGGTGGAAACTTTGTGTCCCTAAGGGTGAAGGCGGCATGGGCTTTAGAGACTTTCACAGTTTCAATTTGGTCGTGCTGGCAAAACAAGTTCGGCAACTATTATGTGAGCCGGAGTCGCTATGTGTCAGAGTTTTAAGAGCAAAATATTATCCTGATGGTAAACTGCTTCAGACAAGGATGAAGAGTGGAAGCTCCTATAGATGCTAGAGTGTGTTAGTGGGCTTAGAGTGTTTTAAGGAGGCTGGAGAGTGGGAGATGGCTCATAAATTAATATTAATATTTGGAATGATAACTGGATTCCAAATAGACACAATATAGTGATGACTCCGAGAGGAAATATGCTTGTTACAAAGGTGGATGAACTCATTAACCCAATTTGATGGTCGATGGGATATAATTTTGATCAAATCAATTTTCTGGGAGGTGGATGCTAATCGGATTCTCCAAATTCTGCTTATTCCTGGTCAATAGGACCTGATTGCATGGCACTGCAATCGAAATAGCTTGTTTTTAGTAAAATCTGCTTATCATTGTCAATGGAGTCACAACTATAGAAATCGTATCCAGCAGCCGAGGGCTAGTGGACTAGGGGCGGCATTGGTATGGAAATAGCTTTGGAAACTATCGGTACCGATTAAGATCAAATATTTGGTTGGCGTGTGCTTCATGGCTGCATTCCGTGCTTTGTTACGCTTGCGAACAAGCATATCATGAACTCAGGAACCTATCCAATGTGTCGGTCAAAAGCAGGGGAGGTGGATTCCCTCCTGGTTGTGGACAGATCAGGATTTGTTGTGATTCAAGAAGCCATCAGGCGGGATGGATATGCTTTGCATTGGAACAATATTGGCCTAGCGGAGCTGATCCTAGCAGGGTGCTTTGGTATATATGGTGGCAACGTGGACAAGTTGTCCATGGAGAAGAAATTCAGACACCTTATCGGTTAGCTCTTTCTATTGCAGTTATCACAATAAATTATAAATTGGCTTCTAAAAAATCTGTTGAATTGAACATGAAGTGGAAGGAACCTCGAGAAGGAATTTTGATGATTAATGTTGATGCAAGCTATGATGGGTGGTACTGGAGCGGTTGTTAGAGATTCTACGGGAGGCTTCATAGGTGCTTCCAACAGTTATATCATGCATGTGGTGGATGCCGCCATGGCTGAAATAGCTACCCTATGCATTATTATGGGCCCAACAAATTTGCTATAGTCATGTGGAATTTCAATCAGATTGCATGGAAGTTGTCACAACAATGCAAGACAGAGGTTTCTCAGCTACGGCAGTGGGATCGATTTATGACGAATGCTATCATCTTTGGCTAGAGTTTGTTGCTATATCCATTAGTTATTGTAATAGAGAGTGTAATGCAATGTCCCATGAATTGGCTAGGCAAGCATTGATAGGCAAAAATTCTTTTGTTTGGATAGGTGAACCTCCTATCTTCATCCTGCAATTGCTTGTAAATGATGTAACCATTTTGTCGAATGGATGAAGCTTGCTGAAAATTTCAAAAAAAAAAAGATGAGTAAGGTTTATTTTTTCTTAGAAAACATCTGGAAGAATCTTAAAATGGGTTTCAAGTTTTCAACCTTATTAAAGTGTCTGGTGTCATAAAATGCTGTTGATCGTTCTACTGTAGATAGTATGTGCTTCAGTTGGGATCCATGATTTTGTCACTCAGAAAAGAAAATTTTGAAAGAAAAAACTAAACAAAAGGACAAAAATTACATACTGACTGGACTAAAATTATCAATACACATAAATTATTGATGAGAAATAGTAACAGAGCACAACACAAATTTGTGGGAAGTTGAGGAAATCAAATACAACACAGGAGCTTATTTGACCTTCCTCTGTTTGCTGGTTTCTTCAAAACCAGCATCCACAAACTGAACGATGACTGTATATGAATACAAGCCTGAATTCTGTCATGCTTTCTTGGTCTTGGGCTTAGGTGCCGGTGGTAGGAACACCGCCCTAAAGATCCGTCCAGCAAGCAGGGCCCCAATCAAGGGGCATATCCAGTACACATACAGCTGCTCCCATGTGTTGTGCCAATTGTTAACATATGCCCAGCCAAATGCCTATTCATGATAATTGACCAAAAACAAATAACTAAGTAAAATGGAAACCAAGATATGATAAATGCTTGTTTTCCTACAAATTGCATAGCTGAAAATGGAACAGGGTACCTCCGATCTGCTCAAAAGGAGAAATAACTTAAAATAAGTTAACAACACATTCAGGATTTAGAAATACTATGTGAAGCTTTACTGAGCCCTGATAAAAGACCTGACATCTCTTACCATGGAGGCAACTATGAAATATATGCTGACAATGCCACCAATAGAAATAACCTCTACCTATGTTGTTGACTGATGACTTTTTAGGCTTCATTTCAACAAATTGTATTTAGTCGTCCTGTCATAAATGTGTGGAATAATGCATATATATAAACCAGAATTATGAATATATGGGTATAAATAACTACTCCCTCAGTTCAAAATTATAAATTGATTTGACTTTTTTGGTATATTGAATTTGCTATTCATCTGGACAAGCGACTTATTTGAAATGGAGGGAGTACTATAACTAGAGCTAAAAACTTCAACTCATACAGCTGCAACTGCTTTCTTCAGTATCTTAGTTCTTGTACTTGAGTCAATTCAGTTCACAGCTAGGCTTGAGTTGTCGAAGCTTTAGCCTGACTGGTTGGCCCAACAACCAAACTACTGAAGTAGAGTGCGAATTGAATAGACTTGGCCAACACTCCCAGAGAAAGTAAGATGTAATGGCCAAAATATAACTACTCATCGATAATAGTGATTGTCTTATTATTAATAAAAAGCATTTGATGGGCAGGGTACATCCTCCAGTTTCGAAGTTATACCCCCTTCCAGCAAAAAATACATTTTTATTAGATTTAGAGAAAAATTTAAAATAGTCTACCAATAAAATTTTAAAAACATTCAGCTTCAAAAATTTGTGCTGATTAGTTCATGGTGTTAAGTGATAATGTGATATAACTTTAACCATTAGTTTCCTAACTTTCAAGCCATGCCCATATAAATAAAGTGCCACACCTAAACTAAAATGCAGTCTACATTATCCTTCCTAAAAAGGTATAATATATAAACAAGATTTTATTTTCGTTGTCACAGAAAGTTGGTACCATCTTGGTAAGAGCTTGTAAAATGGAAGTGCTTGGAAAAACTTTCTTCAGAGTACCATTAGCTCTTGATGCTTAGAAGGTGGATAAGATGCTGAAGTTAGCACCAATGCTTAATGTTAACAAGGTCGTTGAGCCAATCCACATGTTTATATTGTAGGAACTATCTTCTATACCGATGCTTAGTGATAAGACAACATTCTCTCTCCTTAAGCACTTTTGTCTAAGCGCCTTGCATTGTACTTGTACATAACAAGGTGATGTTCCTTTGAAAAAAAAAGAAAAAGAAAAAGAAAGGACTCAAGACTGTTTTGTAAGCATTCTTTGACTGCTTAAACCCAGATGAAAAAATCAAAGTAATTAATAAGCAACTTTTGCATCACAAACATAAGAGAAGTATTTCTCCAAATTAAAGATTACCACAATTGACAGGTAGTGGTAAAAAGAATTAAAAAGAAATGCTTCGAACTGCCAAATAGATACCAATATTTCTGGAAGTATGTTTTCTTGACAAAGACTCCTCTGAAAATTGCTACAGATGGAAACATTGCAAAACGAAGCTGAGTTTTGGCCATGACATTCCCATCAGTATGTATGTTCTTTTATTGCTAAGCCCATTATAGTTATTGGAGGTCAGATTTTAGGAATGGTACTTTTGAAGCTGTACTTCTGAAGCTGCAGGGGTCAAGGATGCAAATATCACACATGAAAAGCATTTAATTTGGTTTTCTCGTGCCCTGCACGGCTGCACCAATGCCATAATGCAATGTTCTTGGTAACAAAATTAGCAGTAAGAAGTAGATGGTGACTGAAACTACCCGTGGACACTGAAGCAAACAAACACAGAGAGATCAAAAATGAAAGGAAAGGCAAGATACTGACATTAGCTGGGTTCATGGACGGTCCGGTGTACTCTGTGCCTGCGAGGATGACGGAGACGATGGAGACTGAGAGCAACAAGGTCTTGAGGACGGCGTTGCGGGGGCCCTTGACGATGACCCAGAGCACGGCCAGGGTGATGACGAAGGTGAGCACCCCTTCCGCAAGGGCGCCGGTGTGGGGATCCACCTTGAGCGAGGGGCCGGCGAGCGTGTGCTTGTACTGCGCCGGCATCAGCTCCGAGATGGCCAGGGCGCCGCCCACAGCGCCGGCGGCCTAGCAATAGCCAAGATGCCCATAATTCGGCTAGATTCCACTGAATTCAGGCGGGAGGAAAAGGTCGATCGCTACCACACCTGCGCCGGGAAGCGGAGCGCGACGGAGAAGAGGGAGGGGCTGTCGAGTCCGGCGGCATAGAAGGCGGCGAAGTCGGTGGGGTTGAAGCTGGCGCCGCCGAGCGCGCCGCAGAGGAGGTCGAAGGTGAAGAGGAGCACCGCGAGGAGGGACGCGGTGACGAGGAGCGCGTAGTGGCCGGCGCCGGCGCCCTGGTGCACCCCCAGGTACGACGTGACGGCCGCCGTCGAGGCGCCGAGCGCGGACCGCACAGCACCCACAGGAACGTCACCACGGCGTCCGCCGCCGCCGCGCGGACCGCCGCTCCCATCGCCATCCGCCGCCGGCGCCGGCGTCGCCCTTCTTGTTCCTGCCTCGTTTGCGGCTCGATCGAAAGTAGAAGAAGATCGGATTGGGGATTGGGGATTGGGGTTTTGGAATGGAAACGGCAACTCGATCGATCACGCTTACGCACTCCAGTTGACGGAGACGGGGTACCCACGAGCACGAGCACGAGCACGAGCACGCTCTCGCCGTGCTTCTCCCTCTCAGACTTATCTCTCTCCCACACAAGTCCAACAAGATGACACAACCCCCTTATCTTTTTCCCTCAGACCTCGCAAAACATAGCAATCCCTTTCGATTCATACGTACTGAAGAAAGTCATGGCAAAATTTTTTTTTGTTTCAACCGTACATCTCTATCTTCTTTATCTTTATCTCTATCTCTTCTCCTCTCTACAACTAAGAAACTTAAAATACCCAGCAGGATGATTTTTTTTCCTCCAACAATACTAGATACCACTACCCAGACTTTCCCACTTAGTTATATGTCATTCGCGCATCATTCCACTCCCTAGCAATCATGCCCCACTATGTTTTCCTTCGGTCCCATCCGTCGCTACACCCCCTATTTTCCAATGTAGGCTAGAGAAAACATATATATTGGTATCATATTCACCATCATTGGACACAAGTTGTTAACTCTTATAAGTCTATGTCATAGGACCAAATCGTACACAAAGACATAGAGAGCCTGAATGCAGTTTGATGCCGGGTAGTCAGTAGAAGATTTAGATATTAAAAATGAGGAAAGTTTTTTGGTTGCCTATGATATTATTTATAGATATAGAAGATATAGATTAGAAGAGATTAAGTTTATCCAAACAATACCTGTTACATGTTTTTCTCCAATTTGTTCTCTGCAGATAAACTGTGTATATAATTAATTGCCACTTGTTTGAACTACTCCATATATAAGCTTTAGGCCGAAGTATTTGTATGTAACCAATTGACGTATGATTCTACATATTTAATTATTTATGTAAGGACTTTAGACTAGTCTTAAGTACAGTCATCACTAGAGTCATATAGACTCATTTTGTTAGGTTCTTATTTATAGTCAGATAAAAAAAAAAAAAAGATACAGTAGACAACAATGAGTGTTAAACGTCAAAGGTTCTTGGCATCATCCTCACATTTGATGAATGAAAAGTTATGAAGTTTTTTTTCTTTTTTTTCTCGAATACGCAAAAGACTTGCGCATCATTGCATTTAAGAAAGAGGGTTTGTTACAAACGTTTTACATTGAGCGGGAGTTTTTGAATAAGGAAAAAGCGCTCTTCCTCACCGCTCACGGCACGAAGTCTATTACTCGCGAAGCAAACAACCTAGCTTGGCCGGCCCGGCTAAGACCCATTGGTCTGCAAGTGGCCTTGATGATGTCGCACACTTGTGCTACGGACGATGTGGCTCCCCAGGCGGCGTGCGTTCCTTTCTTTCCACAGCTCCCATGCCACTAGCGCGAATAGGGAGTCTGCTCCTTTCCTCTTGTCGCTCGTCCAACGCAGCCGCCATGAACTCCACCACTCTTCCGTCGTTCGTGAATCCCCGTCGTTCCCTTTGCGCCGCAGAGAGAACCACCACGGTATGGTGAACCACACTGCCTTGAGAAGGAGCACGACACGATGATGTGGTCGATCGTCTCCTGATCCTGGTCACACAGGAAGCAGCGCTCCGCGGATTCTAGGCCATGCCGCTGCCGCCTGTCCGCCGTCCAGTGCCTACGTCTTAGCGCCAACCACGTAAAGATCTTTACGCAAGCGGCGCGCGCCCATGTAGCCCGGATGCGTTCGAAGTTGGCCGTGGAGTAGGTTGGACCGAGAGTCTTGTGATAAGCCGACCTCGAAGAGTATGTCCCGTCCATGGACCATCGCCTGCACCCGAGGGGCGGTCCTCGCCTCACCGAGGGTGGTGTCTTGCACGAGGTCCCAGATCCTCAAGTACTCGGCGATCCCTTGCACCGGTAGACCACCACGGATTTGTGAAGCCCAAGTGTTGTTAGTTACAGCGTCGCGCACCGTCGTGGTTCGGATGGCCCGTCTGCCTATGAAGGAAAAAAGGGTCGGTGCTAGTAGCTGGACGGAGCTCCCATTTAGCCAACGTGCCGTCGAGCGATTGCTTTCCGGCCGTTTCCGATGACCGTGAATGTGGATGCCGCGAAGAAGTCTCGGACGTCCCGCGTCGACCCGGGGCGGGAGGGGACGCCTAAGCCCCTCGCTTTTCGTCGGTCTCCGTAGCCATAGCCACCGCGGCCGCAACGCGATCTCGGTGAGCCGCGGTCCGGGATGCCTAGCCCTCCCGGCTCCTTTGGCTCGCATTACGATGGGCCATGCTACCATGCATTTCCCTCGAACGGATCCCTCTTTCCCAGACCACAGGAAACGGCGGCAGATGGCGTCGATGTCTCGCTGTGCCCAGGGTGGTAAGCCGTCTGCGATAATCGAGTAGATCGGTATAGCCGCGAGCACCGACCGTATCCAGATAAGGCGTCCGCTCCTTGCCATGAGCTGGCCGTGGCAAGCTGGCAGCCGCGCCGCGACCTTGTCCACCGTGGCCTGGACGTGCGCCCTTGGTATCTTCTTTGTGCTTAGTGGGAGGCCTAGATACGGGATGGGCATCTCTGCCACTACGCACCCCAGTGTGGCCTGTAGGTGTGGAAGGACCTCCGGGTCGCCGTGGATGAGGGTGATGGAGCATTTGGCTAGGTTGGTTCGGAGGCCCTATGCCATGCCAGGATCCCCATGACCGCGGTCGCGTCGTCAACGTGTGGGTCGATGAATAAGATGGCATCATCGGCGTAGAGGCTGCACAAGTGCTTGACTGCGTCTGTTCCCATGGGCCGGATGACTCCCCCGGCCTGTGCCGCCGCGAACAACTTGCCGAGGACTTCCATGGCGAGGATGAAGAGCATAGGGGATAGTGAGTCACCCTGTCGCACACCTCGCAGATGCCTGATTGGTGCCCCCGGGCGGCCATTGAGGAGTATCCTGGACGACGCTGAGGACAGGAGGGACGTCACCCATGCCCGCCAAGTGCCGCTGAAACCAAGCGCCGACATGTTGCTGTGTAGGAAGGTCCATGCGACCGTGTCAAAGGCTTTGGAGATGTCGAGCTTTAGTAGCAGCTTGGGGATTTTCCTCTTTCTCAGGTGGACGGCGGCGCTTTGGACGAACTTGAAGTTGTCATGAATTGTTCGTCCTCGGATGAACGCGTTCTGGTTCGCGGACACTAGCACATTCAGCTTTGGTGCGAGTCTATTTGCTAGTAGCTTGGACGCGAGCTTGCCGAAACTGTGTATCATCGTGATCGGCCGGAAGTCACCCGGTGTGGAAGCGTCTAGGCGTTTTGGCAGCAGGACAATGTAAGCGTTGTTTAACCTGTGGAACTCGCCGCTGTCCCCAAAGAAGAGGGTGTTGATGGCTGCGATGACATCGCTCTTGATCACAGGCCATGCTGCTTTGTAGAATGCCCCAGTGAATCCGTCGGGCCCAGGCGCCCTGTCGGACGGCATGTCCAGCACGGCCGTGTGGATCTCCTCCTCGGCGAACTGGTCGTCAAGGCCAGTGAGGTCGTGTGGGATTATCCCAATACCCTCGAGGTCGAGGGAGTGCATGCCTGGGCCGGGCTGGCCGAATACACTACAAAAGTGATGGGCGATGGCGTCCTCCATTTCCTCGTGCGTGGAACAGGTGTTGCCGTTGGCGTCCCTTAGCTTTCTAATGGAGTTACGTCGTTTACGCCCCCGCGCCAAGAGGTGGAAGTATTTCGTGTTTGCATCTCCCTCTGCCAAGTGCCTGATCCGAGCACGTTGCCTTGCGATGGTCCGTTGCAAGGAAGACAGTCCGAGGCACTTCAACTTGAGGGACTTTCGCAAGTCAACCTCGTCGTCGGAAAGCTCTCGTCGGTCACTTGCTTGGTCTAGCCTTAGAATGAGCTCCCTAGCCATAAGCAGCTGCTCACTGACGTTGCCGATCGTCGGGCTGCCCACACTTGGAGTTCCTTCTTTAGGTTCCGCAGCAGAGCGTCCAATCTAACTAGCGGGTTCACGATATGGTCGGGGCACTTCCAGCCTCTTATGAGCGCCTCCGGAAACCGGTTCGTGGCTCAGGCCGAAGGCCTCGAAGTGGAACCGAGGTTTGTAGTGGATGGGCGTGTTTGTGTGCGGGGAGTAGGGGCAATGGTCTGATGCGTCTGAGCCGAGAGCCTGGAGATGGCAGTCTCTGAACATGTCCTCCCACTGGAGCGAGACTAGAGCGCGATCGAGCCGCACCGAGGGTGGGCGTCTGCGCTCGTTGCTCCACGTGTAGAGGCGGCCGTGTAGGTGGAGGTCAAGCAACTCCAGCTCGGTGACAGCCCGTCGGAAGCGTCTCATGGCTCTCCGGTCAATGCGGTCGTTGTTCTTGTCGGCGTCGTTCAAAATGAGGTTGAAATCGCCTATGATCGCCCAAGGTCCCTCACAGGCGTCCCGGATGGCTGTAAGCTCCTCGAGAAAAAGCTCCTTGTCGGCGTCGCTCTGTGGTCCGTATACTACGGATAGCCACCATTTCCTTGTGTTGTCCGTGCATGTTCCTGTGGTCACCTGTACCGTAGCTGAGTAGCAGCCAATGTGTGGGTCCGAGAGACGAACGTCTGGACCTTGGCCGGCGACAAGTATGCCACCCCGCGTGCCAGCAGCCGGAACGAACGCATACTCAACAAAGCTTATACCAAGCATGGAGAAAATGAGGTTCTGGGGTACAACATTGAGCTTAGTTTCTACAATGCATACAATATGTGGGTGTTGATCATGGACTAGAGTGCGAACATTGTCTCTGCGCGCCCCGGAGTTTAGTCCACGCGCGTTCCAGTATAAGAGGGTTGTGTTATCCATCACCCGTGACAACCCAACGCCGTGCAGGCGTCTATGCGCGACGGGCGCCGCGTCCCCTCCGCCGGCTCAGTCTGGTGGGGTCGGGGAAGAGCACCCGCATGGCCTCGGCGTGCGACGCCGATAACTTGTTGGTGAAGATTGCATCGTATGCCTTCTTTGCTACTGTGTCGGCTTTCCCATTGCTCTTCAGGTAGCCAAGTCGCTTCATGACTAGGATTTCGCCGCGCTTGGACGCAGACACCTTGGAGAGGGGCTGGGCTGCGAGCCTGCGGCTCCTGGTGGGAAGCCTTGCCTGCGGTGTGACTTGTACAATGGGCGGGAGCAGATGGGTGGCCTCCTTGCGTAGAATGCGTTGCCTGAACCTTCTCAGCTGAATACCAGCGCTGTTCGTGCGGCCTGTTGAGATGCTGCGTCCCCTGGACGCCCCCTGAGCGGGAGCGGCGTTGTCCCTGTCGGGCGTCAGCTAAGGGGTGCCCCGGTCGGCCTTCGCGCCGCACGGATGGCGTTCGGTGGGGTGGGGTTGGGCGGCCATGGGTGTGCCTCTGCAGCCCGGTTCGGACAGGGCACCGAGGAGACGTGGTGCGGTGGAGGGGGCGTGTTCAGCGGTCATTGCGCTGGCGAGGGCCCAGCCAGCGTGCCCGCGTCGCTGCACGTCCTCCGGCTCGGGTTGCGCGGCTGCCGTTCTAGGTGAGGATGGCCCATAGGCCCTCGACTCGAACCGGCGGTGGCGAGTCCTCGGTCTCCTCCATCTCTGTAAATCGCCTCCTGCGGAGGGGAGGTAAGAGCGAGGGGGCCGGGCGGGCGTTCCCGGTCGGGGAGGTGGGGGGCGGCGTCTGCGCGAGGGGTCGGCCACGGGCGTGGTCTCCCGTGGCCGCCTGCTGTAAGACCAAGGTGGCGTCGCCCGTGTGCTTTGCGTCGTTGGGCGGCGTCTCCCTCGACACGGGCCCCCGCCGATGGGACCTTGCGAGGGAGGCCGGTCGTCGTGGCGGGCACACCAGCCGTCCGACCGTGATGCTTCTTACTCTTTGGGCTCGCTTAGGCCTGTGTGGGTGAAACAGCGTTGTCCCCGCCCAGCGGCGGATTGCGGCGCCCGGGCGCTACGCCGAGGTTCTTTGGGGCTCCTCCCGTGGCACCGATCCAGCGCGTCGGGGGATCCTCCGCCGCGCTGGCACGCACGGGATCGGACCCCGTGGAGCGTGGTGAGGAGGGTGCAGTCATCGTGGCGGGGCACGGCCGCCACCGGCTGTCGCGCGCTATTGCACCGCTGGGCTCGCCGAGCGTGGTGTCCGGGCGATCATTGGCGGCGTCGCGGCTGGAGCAGCGACCGCGCGCCGCCCGGATGGTCCCCGGTAGGGCTCCCCAGGACATCCTGGACTTGCACCGGTCAGTGCCGCAGATGGGGTCGTACGGCTCGCGGGCGGCACGGCGGGCGTCTTTGGGCGCCATACACGCCGCTTAGGGGTGGAGGGGAGGACCCGCCTGGCTAGTTTCATGCGGCGTCGGCGCCGCCCGCTTCCGGCCTGTTTGTGGTGCGAGCTGAGCCCCTCCCATATGGTGGCGGCTGCACGCCTGGCATCCAAGCCGTCGCAGCCACCCCGGCCAGTCTTTGGGCGGGGCGGAGGACGCAGCTGCGGTGGCGGTCGCCCTTAGCGTTCCGGCCTCCGGGCGCGCTGCCGTCAGCGTGGCCCGGCCGCGGCGGTGGCGTAGGTGCGGGCGCGTCCGCCGACACAAATCCTCCGCCCTGTGCGGCGTCGTCGCCGTCGGGGATCCCGCGAGTGCACGGAAAGCTGTGCATCCTGGGGCCAGTGCTTCCCCTAGGGGTGTGCCCTCCACGGTCACCACTCGGGGTGCTGCCGCTTCCGTCGCCATGAGGGCCGGGCGGCGCATCACCTGGGGCGCCGGGGGCTGCGTGTCGGAGAAGTCCGCCACCGTCTTGATGTGAATGAGAACCTCGTGCCGCGAGCATGCGCTTCTCCCTCGGGTAAGTCGGCGTCGCTTGCTTTGCCCACGCAAATAGGTGGCATGGGGGTTCGTTCTTGGCCACCCCGAGCCAACAAATCGAGGGATGTAAGATGGGTGCGCAGCCCAAGCCGTGACCTTGAACGTAGACAGGTCGTCTCCGGTCGCCGTCCCGGTATCGGAGTCCTGGATCCAGCATGACGGTGTGAGGATCTTGGCGGCCGTGTCCTCCCTCCAAGCGTGCGGCGGAATGCCCTCGAGCACGATGTTGACCCGGTAGCGGAGGGGCGACGTCTCGGCGTGACGGAACCGCGACCATGGTCGCAGCACCAGCGCGGTGGAGCCCATCGGGGGGGCGAGGTGGCGAGGATGCGGTCTTTGGCGTCCTGAGTGCCGCAGAGAATGATGAAGTTCTCTGGGTAGAAGTGGCGCAGAGTGACCTCGTCCATCGGGAGCTGTGCGCCATCTGCGATGGCCATGCGAGCATCCTCGAGCTGAACGTCCATAGTCCCACAACGCGTGCGGGCGACCACCGTGAAACGGAGTGCGCCTCGGGCGGCGTCGATCCCATGCGCCACGCTTGAGGTAGCGCCGGCCTCCCTCGGCCTCGTCTCGGGTGCCCGGGTGGTGCGTCGTCGCTTGTCGGGGTTGTCGATGTCGGAATCCGGCGCGGTGGGAGGCGTCCTTCCATGCGCATCAGCGGGCGTGTCCGTGGCCTTGGCCGGCGATGGCGTCGCGCCCGCCCCATCATGGCGTCGGGGCTCCCCACGTCGCTGCGGTATGAACGCCCGTCGACCCGCCCGCCCGGCAGCGGCGTGGGGCGCCGGGCTGAATTCTGGCATTGGCATACCGGCGAGGGCGGCCGCCGGCGGTGTCCGACTTCTGGCGTGGAGGCCCGTGGCGCTTGCGATTCGCTGGCAGTGATGGGCTCCCAGCGGCAATTGAAGCGGCCTTGGAGTCTGGTCGCGGCAGCAGTGTCTTTGTCGAAAAACGATTAAAGCACCGATCAGCGTCTCCCTCGGGCGGGGCGCGGCCCAGCCCGTGGTTGGACTGGCCGCCGGTGCGCGAACATGGCGTCAGCCCGGCCCGGCGGCCACGGGTCGGTCTTCTTGGCGAGAACCGAGCTGCCACCCCTCCTCGTCCGGGCGGCGCGCGGCGGGGGTGGCGTTAGTGGGCGGAACCCTCACGAGGGCGGTGACCCGACCCAGGAGAGACGGACCTGCCTTGGCCGCCGCGAGCGGCGCGCCAGCCTTGTGGTCGGCGCCGCAGCGACGAGCGGGCATAGAGCTGCCACAGCGGAGCCGCCCGCGGCTACAGTAGCCATCGACTCCGCCGGCGCCGCGCCTCGAAGACGCTGAACCAGCCGTGAGCATCGGCGGCCCGCGCGGCCGTGATAGGGCCTGAGCTCGAAGCAAGTCCTCATCGTCGTCGGAGCACTTTCGGAGAGGCCCGTCTTTGCCGCCTTGCGGCCGTGACGCGGGGATGAAGGGCATGGCGTCGGGAGGCGCGGGGCCACTGTCCAGCAGCCCGGGGCCGCCTCGGAGGCGAGGCGGGGACCCGGATGGGCGAAAAGGTGGAGCCCATCCGGGCCGAGAAGGGGTGGTGGGGGTGAGCGGTGGTGGAGGGTGGCGCCGACGCAGGAGCGACGGCGGAGACATTTCTGGTGAGACCGTCGGTCGAGCAATTGGTGGTGTGCGACGGCCGGGCGCGGTGGGGAGCGGCCGGGAGCGGGGGGGGGGGCGAACCGGAGAGGGTCCGAGGGGGGATCGAGGGGAGGGGGGGGGGGGGTGGGAGGCGCGGAGGCTGGAGGTGGGGGAACGGGTGGGCGGGGAGGGGGGCCGGGGGGGTGGGGTGGCGGCGGGGGGAGGCGGAGGGCGCATCGCCCCTCGCGGCGCTCCGTCTAGTGGCTCTCGTTGGAAACCTAAAAGTTGTTACAGGCGTGATGGCCTTCTAGTTATGAAGTTTTGATATATATACCCATATGATTGACATGAACCTGTAGAGAAACAAGTTGGCGTGCGGCATAGCGCCGGCGTCAAAAGCCCAAAAAGCTTGCTACTTTTGTAGTGTGTGCCAAAGATTCTTGGCAATCCATTGAACTACTAATCTCTTTCTTGGCACGACTAGACTATAGTTTCTCCTTTGATTTTAAAGAGCTCTGGTACCCACCGCAAAGCGGATCCATTGGGGGGTCCGAGAATGGCGGATGGGGATGGCGATGGGGATACGTGGGGCTGGAGAGATGAGTTGATGAGCACAGCCTTTTTTTTTATAACCAGCACGAGCTCATTGGAGCTTTGGCACGGCTTGACTAGATGCCAGGCTAGGCCATCGGCGTCACGTTCACGTACGTCAAAAGCCGGCAGCAATATGAAATTCTGTCCGGGAGTGTTCGCTGCATCGTCAGTTGCGTCACCCTGGTTGAAAAATCAGTCAGAGAAGGACATAATTAAGAATGTTTCTCTTCTCTTTCGTTCCAATTTTATTTGGAAGGAATGCTATACAGCAACCGGTGGTTTTATTTGTTGTTTGCAAATGAATTGTGTGGACCGTCGATCGGTCGATGGACGATCCAGAGCGTTCGTTAGTTTCCACACCGAGCCTTGGCGCTTTGTTCGCGTTGTCTCGGCAGTGGGTCCCACACCTTGGCACTTGTTTAAGTTTTTGGAAACGCGCAGGGATCCCATCGGTCGCTCGTCTCCCTCATTTCGCCTCCCTCTCTCCTCCCCTCTCTCCCCCCTCTCTAGCGATTTCCGGCGCGCGGCGATTCTCCCCCTCCCCCCGGCCGGCGGCGTCGACGGCGACGGCGAGGTGAAGTTCTACCTCACTCCGGCGGTGACCTCTGTCTTGCATCGATAACAGCGCCTCGTTTTCTTCTCCCCTGTGTAACTTCCCTTTGTTCTTCAGGTGATTTGGCGTCGGCGCGAGTGGATCTTCTTCGTTCCCTGCGACGGCGACGGCAACGGTGACGGCGAGGTGGTCTTGTGCGTCACTCCGGCGGCTAGGTTTGTTTGTCATGATTCAGTTTGAGATTTTGTTGATTTCGCTTTCTTTGTGTCTCATTTCCTGCTCCTTCTTCAGTTGATTTCGCGCCTGTTTCGATTGGATCCTCTCGCTCCCCTGTGACGGCTTCGGCGACTTGGACGTGATCTCTTTGTTCCGCCGTTGGTGAGTTGTAGTCTTGTGCTGTTTGTGTAGAGTATGGTAAGGTTGGTTGCGTTTATCCGGATTAGGTGTAGGATTTGTGTTGTGTGTGTTGGATTAGGATTGATGGTCGTATTCGTTTAGGGTTTTAGATGATTACGCCTACATAGAGTTGTGGTATATAAGGATTTATAGTTAGGTTTGTTGGATTTAGGGTTTCTTTGTTCGTGATTTGGGCATTATTATTATTGGAGGAGTTGTGTATCTAGCAATCTTCTTTGGATTGTGATTTACTTGTGTGGTGGCTTTGTCATTTTGATTCTGTTTTGCACTAGGTTTATACTGTTATGGCATGGTTCATTGCAAAATCTGCTTGTGTTTGTGATGTTGATGTAGATAGATATGTTTACAGTAACTAGTAGAGTCATAAGGAAGGGAGCTCTTGCTTCCCACTGGGGATGTACTAGTTGTTGGCTGATTGGTTTTATGATGAGCTATATAGATGATGAGATATTAGGGTCCCTGGTTTAAGGAATTGAAGGAGATACCTCGATCGCTTGTTACTGAATCTGCATATTCTTATGGTGGATAAGACTATATTTGTGTGATTAGGGTGGTCCTTATATTTGTGTAGTTTGTGTCCTGCCTGATGTGCTGTTTCTATGGGCATTGCATGAAATTTTTAGCAGTGGTTGTATTTTTTGCTGTAGATAGATGTGGTTACAGGATCTAGTTCAGCTTTGAGCTTTTGCATAGTACTTGTTTATGTAGATTTTGTGATGTAGAAAAAGCCTCTGAACTTGTAATGTGTGTATCTTGGATAGTACTTGTTTGATTATGTGCATTTCTTTGTTATGGAAGTAATTTCATAGAAGTTAAACTTGGATGGCCTAGTATCATGGCCGTCACTTATTTTCCTTTTGCAAATATTATATGCTACATTTGATTACCTCATGATTTCGGAACTCACAATGCGTCGCCTTGTGGGTTACTTGCAAGAAGTATATTGCAAGTCTGTTAGTTAAGTTTGCTATTGTTGGTTGAGTTAGTTTGTCTTTGTATTTCTTGATTCAGTTCATTATTGTTGTGATATTGGATATTTATGGTTCAAATAATATTGTAATTAATAGTTTTTCTGATTAGTTCTCACTTTTGTATGTAATCGATGAGTAGAGATGGATCGTATCCGTCATAGGAGGGGTCCGTACATGGATAGCCGTCTGTGGATTCAGCCGCTATCGTTTTTTTTCGAGCTCGTGGCCCGAAGTTGCCCCTATCTTTAGTGAAGAAGAGGATCTTTGCAACTAGCAAGCCTAAGGAGGGTGAAGGGTCTAAGGAAGATGTTTACCGTCCCCGGAATTAAGTGGGATGATGTTTGCTCTATTTGTTTGATGACGCTTGAGGAGCCATGGGTGAATGATCCCGACGTTACCATAGAATATATATATGGAGGAGAGGACTAGGGCCATGCCTTGTCGGCATGCCTTTCACAGGCACTGCATCTACACATGGTTGATGCAGAGTGCTTCGTGCCCTGTTTATCGGTGGACGCCTCCTCCGCTGAAGTTCCGAGGAGAGGGGAGGTGAAGTTGCGAGAGGAGAGGGAGTAGATGTTTAGTTTGTAATTAGGATGTTTAAACTATATTAAGTTTGAATATGTGTGCTGGTGTAACTTCTTCGGATCTTTGTAGTAACCGGTGGTATTATAAACATCATTGTGATATTAAGTTTCTATTTGGCATATTATTGTGCGTGACTTGCTAATGTTTTTATTAGTGGATATTTGGATTATTCTTTGGTCAAGTGTGCATGGTGTATCATAGCCGGTGGGTTGTGTTCTATTTATGTTTGAAATCACAGTTGGTTTTATCATACCTAGTAATCTTTCAGTATTTGTTGTTGTGGTCCCCGATTTGTTGGCGGTTGTGTGAGGTGATATTCCTTGCAATGCCTCGGTTATGGAGTCTTCTTTGAAGGTTTGAATTGGGTCTCGAATTTTTTGGTTTTTCTACAAGCAATAGTTTCATTTTTTTTTTATTTTCTTTTTCTTTTTTCAGTCATGTCCGATTCGAGTTCGATGATGAGTCTTTATATGTGGAAAGTGATGATAACATGAATATGAATTACGGAGATGATGTCGTCGCTTTGTTGTTGATAGTGGTGAGGTAATGAGTAGTACAACCTTTTTAGAGTTGTAAAATGTGTTAATCATTATAAGATTGACATGTTAATTGGTTTTTGCTGTTCGTAGGATGAACATGCTTTGGATGGTGATGATGTTAACACTGGGGAGCTTGTTAAAACTTTCAAGCACCTTCAACAAGCTTTTCTTTGGTGTAAGTTATAAAACTTTGTAATGTGTATGATGTACGTATTATTCTTGATTGTTATTTTGCTTATTAGTTGCCCGGTATTTATGTATATACTATGATTTTGTTTTGTAGTTTGCTAAGATAGTCAATAAGGAGGGAACGTCAAGACAGCCTGCGGTGCTAAGACTTGTTCTGGCAAGGTACTCTCTGTATGGTTAGGTTTTTTTATTTTTATTTATTAAATTTGGTAACTAACTCTCTGTTCTTGTTTCATTGTTTAGCAGACTGCCAGGGGCAAGGGTAAAGGAAAATTGTCTGGTGGTCCAAGTACCTCTGAGAGGCCTGGGAGTCGGTTCAATAGCAAGTATTTTGCTAAGCAGATAATAGGAAAGCTTGATGAGCGTAAGAGGAAGATTATTGAGGACCGTGGCTTTGGAATTTTGCTGGAATATGATGGTTGTTCAGCACCTAGAGGTTTTGTTCAGTGGATAGCGGATCAGGTGGATGTGAACTGCAGAGACATAGTTGTTGGCGGTAAAGTGATTCCATTCTCTCCATTGGCAGTTCATCTGTTCTTAGGTCTTCCATTTGGTGGTGATGATTTAAAGGATCATTATAGTGATTCTGCAAAGAGTAATTTCCTTAAAGCTATCAAAGAGTCTTCTCTCCCTTTGATCAAGACATTCGGTGAGAAGCTGGTAGGAGACACGTTGTCTGATGATGATGTTTTCCGTTACTTCATGGTGGTAGCCTTGTCTACATTTCTGTGTGCAAATTCTAGCATTTATCCGAGTCCACGGTATCTTGTTGCATTAACTGATTTGTCTAGAGTTGGAGATTGGGATTGGTCAAAGTTTGTGTTTGATTGGATCTTTGATTCCATTTCAAACTACAGAAAGAATGGGAGGGGCACTATTGGTGGTTGTATCTACTTTCTATTTGTAAGTGTGTATTTTGGTTGGGCCTTGTTTGGTTTGTTTAACTGGATTTACTTTGTAATTTTGTTGTCTTGATCTGTTTTAAATTGTTGATACAGGGATATTATCTTGATTTTTCTGAATATAGGAAAATGTAATGAGCTTCCCCGCAACTCTTCCAAGGATCTGTGTTTGGAAGGGCTCAATGATAAAGAAATATGCATCATATGATCTTGTCTGTGGTGATATTTTTGAAAAGAGGCCAGTGAGTATTGTAGTTGTATTTGTAATTTTTTATTTAATGTGTGTCATGTTTAGATCACTGTTGACTTAGTATATTTTTGTGTAGTTGAAATCGATTGAGGACACGTGCTATGCAGTAGAGTACCTACCTGAAGATTCTTGTTCTGAGTTCAGGAGAATTATGGCTAAACGTTGTCCATTTGTGTCAAAAGAGGTATGTGGGGTCTTTTTTTTAACATAAAATCCATATTGAAGTATTACGATTTCTTACTTGACTCAGATTGTTTTTCTGGTTAACTTGAAATTATAGGATGTAGCGGACTTGTGTAGGCTGTTTCAAGACCACCACACAAGGCTTGGTTATAGTCGCTCTGGTTTGCTTGTTTGTAAAATGTTCAAGTATATGCAATCTGTTCATGCTCCTGATGCTTTGAATGAAGCACCTGAGGCTGAATGTTCTGCTGCTAGTTTGCCTGATCCAGTATGTGGTAATGTTGGTGATGCTGAGCCCAATGTGGCAATGCCTGCTCCAGTAGATGATTTTGTTGGAGATGATGAGATAAGATCTGCTGGTGTTGCTGCTGGTCCAACTCATAGATCTGTGAAAAATCCTGCTCCTTCCGCTGCTGCTCCAACTAATATATCTGCGAAAGATCCTGCTCCTTGCACTAAAGATGATGTAGCAGAACATGATGAAAGCAATAAGGCTTGTCCTAGCACTGGTCATGTAGAAGCAGGTTCTGGAACAGAGTTGGTGGATTCAGATGGCTTGTATGATGTTGCTGATATTGTGCTTTCTGGTGGTTCTGATACGGAGCTTGTTTTTTCTAGCAAGTCACATTCCCATGGTACAAGCACTGTTAGATTTATTTTCTTATGTGATGTTGTCTAATGAAATGTTACCTCCTATTTTTTGTATTATTAGTAATGTGTTTGCATGTATGTGTTGTGCAGAATCAAGTGTACGGAAGGCTGAGGTGAAAGCTCGAAATGTATCGTCACCGTCAGTTGAGGTTGTTGCTTCAAAGGAGTCAGCTGGTGCTAGTATGTGAAGTATATTCTATAAATTTGTTGTTGCATTTGGGTCTGTGTACGCATCATATTTAAAGTCTTTGTTCATATAAGTTTTATGAACTCTTATGTTATTTGTTTATCAGGTGGAAGCAAAAGGAAGAGGACAGGGAAAAAATCATCACCAGTAATAATTGATGTCCGTTCAGATGACTCAGCTGGCCAAGGTAGATTGTTGTAATTATGTTTGTTTTCTTAAGTTTTACTCTTTATACCTTTTTCTGTATATTTATATGTGCAATAGCAGGTACATTGGTTAGGAAGAGAAGAAGAAAGACATACCCAACTTCTAGTCCTGAAAGTGTGGCCTCAAGGACTCGATGTGGACTTTCTAAAACTGTTGGCAGGTCCCCACTGTGCCGTCAGGGTGATGGTAATGATGGAACTAGGGGTTCGGCTGATAACCCTTGTGTTGTTGTTGATGATGCTACCGTTGATGATTCTCGATGCCGCAAATAAATGCAAGATTGTTAATGTAGATGTGAGTTTGTGTCATTTTTTTTTAGATAGTAATAGTTAGCAATGAATTCAATTTAATACTTGCATCTGAGATGATTTTGGTTTATTTGTTTTATTTTGTTTAGGAAGCTGAACAAGTTGATGTTGGAGTTAGTGCTGACCCGTTAGTTGATATTGTTGGGATGTCTTCAGGTTATAAATATTTTTGTTAATTGTTTTTGGTAAAAAAATTAGATGTGTGCTAAGATTATGATATATGAATTTGAGTCATATGTTTCATGATTGTTTGTTTTGAAGGTGCAGCAGAAAAATTTTAAAATTATGGTTCCCTGTGGAAAGAATATATTTTTTTGTGTGATTACAATGTTTGTTTGAGGGAAATGCAAATTAATGTTTCTGTAATTAGTGTAATGTAATAGTGTAATTTGGTAGTTCATTTAAAATTTTATGTTGCAGGTAAGGCACCTGTGAATGAACAAGTAGCTGTAGGACTTGGTGATGGCCATTCTGAAAAGGCAGTCCCTAATGTTATTGATTATGGTTAGTCCATTTTTTTTAATTTTTTATTTTTTGGAGATTGCAATGTTTGTTTAAATGAATTGCAATGTATTGGTTTTGTAATTAGTGTGAAGTGTTAATGTAATTTAATTTTGGATTTAAATTTTGTATTGTGCAGGCAAGGCACCTGTGAAGGAACCCTCCCTAAAGAAAACAGATCCTGTGTTCAATAGTCCTAGTGTTCCTTCATTCAGATTATTTGAAGATTTGGATGATAATGGTAACTATGTTAGAGATCCTAATTTGAGGTGTCCACATGTTCTGGAACATCTCATCCAAATAGATAGAGCTATGTCTATGGTATGTGTATTCTGAGCTTGATTGCTGTTCTCGTAGTTACTTGTTAATTATGTTTGTTGATGGTAACTTTTGAAAATTTGTATTTGTTGCAGCTGCACAAGCTTTCTACCCCAGGTGGCGGTTGCAGTTCAGGTGATAATGCGAGGAATAAGAACCTGTGCGGAAATAAAGGCAAAGGAAAGAGATGACCCTGTTGAAACTGTAAGCATGTGTATTAGAAGAGATTTGACTGTTTGTTATGTTTTGCTATATTCAATTTTTTTGAACTAATATATTAGTTTTGTTTGTGCATGTTTTAGGACTATATTCAAATGGAGTCTTTACCTTTTACTGATTATTCTGACAGCGACGACGAGACACCTGATCATGTTCCTCTTGCTGCAATAAGTCCTGATGGAGCGCCTATTCGAATTGTAAATAGGCGTAAATAGCTATTTGGCTTTTTTTTTGTCGTGGCGTGGTAGTTGAAAGGGGGTATAGTGGTGTATTTGTAATTTGGAACAAGTGCAATTTATGTATTATTAATGTTTTTGTGATTTGTTATTTATTTTGAAATTTATCTTATTTGTTAGTTGTAGTTTCAAATTCAACAAATTCAATTAGCTTGATATCTGATTTTGGTAGTATTTTGCAATACTTCGAACATTTTGATTTTTTTTGTTATGCAGACACCTACTTCTATTGGACCAGCTCCTTCAGTTGTTAATTGCAATTCAGTTGTTGGAAAGTCATCAAGGTCTATGGGGAGCATTGGATTCATTTTGAGTGATGAATCGATGTCTAGTGGATGTGTTTTGGAGTCATCAAATTGCAAAACTTTCTTTGTCCATCGTCCCAGGCGTCTTGTTCAAAGCCTAGCAAATTCAAGATGAGTCCCTACATGGTGGCTAAGTCAACGTGAAAGTATCCGGACATGAGTCACTTGTGTATGAAGCTGTTTTGAAGTTGGCGGAAACGAAGGAAAACTTGAGGTAACTATGAAAGTTGTGTTAGTGTGTATTATTTGTTTACCCATTTTGTTATTGGATACTATCTAATTAAAATTACCCCTTTTTGTTGTGTACACTCTTAGAATGATTGATTATGGCCTTGTGGTTGTCCAGCTAAGCCCACTTGTGTCCTCTTTGAGCCCTGGTGGAAAGGTGCATTATTTTGTAATTAATGCAATGTGTAGGCTAATGTTCCTTAGGACTCATCCAAGTGTATCTCGAAAGCACCACTTCTTTTCAAGAGTTGGTGTAAGTATTTTTTTATTGTGGTCTTTATTGTTAACTATATTTTTTGAATGAGGTTATAATAGTTTTGTTTACTTGTATAATTTGTAGGACTATCTGATTGGCAATCACGGCCGTGAAGATAAAGATGAGAAATCATTATTTGAGACTGCTGTGAGATGCTTTAAAGGTGCTAATCGTGCTAGGTCTTTAGCACAGAGCCAATATGTAAGTAACTCTATTATTATGTTGTGATGCTACACATAAGCTCTTCATTGACATCGTTTTGTAATTTTTTGGCAGCTATATTTTCCCGTTCGTTTCCATGCTCGTTGGTATGTGGTTGTTGTGTACTTTGGTCAGAGATTTTGTATAATCTTAGATCCATGCCAAACTATTTGTGGGACAGATATGTCATTCCTTAAAGCTGTTAAAGATGAATTTGTAAGTGTGAATTGTTGAATCTGTTTATAGTCGGCCTTGTTTCTTGCATGTCATGGATAATTTTGATAATTCAATTTATTTTGTTGGTATGGTTTTGTAGCTGGAAAATTTGATTACTTGTGTGGAAAGAAGTTGTTAGAATTGACTTTGGCTTTCGTGGATATCATGTTTTCTTTTGGATCTGTTCCACAAACAAACCGAGAAGTAGGTGAAATGCAATGCTATTTGATTAATTTATTTGCGCTTACATTATTGTTTCATATTGTTTGATTTGCGGTCATATTTTCAGTATCATTGAAGATAGTGGTATATATGCTTTAAAGAACTTAGAGTATTTTGAAGTTAGTATCAACATGATGGAGAAGTATAGTGAAGTCGATATTCAGTTTCGCATCAAGTCGGGTCAATGATATGGTTTGCAATCAGTGCAATCGTGAACATGTTGGGCCATCTAGAGTCGAGAGAGGTAATGATACTTACAATATTTTTTTATTGATGTCATCAGTTTAGGTGGATTTTTTTTAATATGATCCTTTTATTGTAATTTTTTATTTTTTCAGGTCTATGAGAGCTTGCAAGAGACTGCCTGATTTGTAGATCATATGAACAGTCATCCTTTGTTAGTTATTGTTTTACATTTTGTTATACTAGCATATGTGGATTTTGTGATTGTGCAAGACAGTTGTTTGAATATTATTGTTCTGATTTGGTTATATAATTTTGTGTTGTTCCTTATTCTTGGTTAAGTACTTATAAAATTTAGAGTTGGATAATCACATTTCCTATCTACCAGGCGCCTAGTTTTTCCGGTCCGTTCAGCCGACGTGACATAACATGCACGAAGTAGTATCGAGACGTACATACGCTAGTAGTGGCAGCCTTTGTTTCGAAGCGGGCTGAAGCTCGATCCATGGTCAGAAGCGTTTAGGCACGTTGTCGCCGCAGTTGATTTGACTCAGCTCGAACTGTTCTTGTAATTTGCCCATAATTTATTAATGACTTTGTGTTTGTATCATATTGAATTTTTTTTTGTCTTTGTCTAACTATAAAAAAAAATATGTTGTCCTTGTGTTATATTATATTAAATTTTTGTCCTTGTCTTACTATAAAAATAATTGTAAATTGTATTTATGGTAACACAAATTAGATTTTATTAGGTTTTGATTTTGTCTAATGGATTTTTATTTCTCAGATTCAAAAATTACAAGTTATATCTATAGAAATTGCAGCAAACTAAAAACTGCAATTTTAACATAGAGTATGTGCAATAAATCCTTGCACGAAAAAAAATTAAAATTCAGGCACTTTGAATTTTAGCAAGTCCCTTGGATAATTATTGTTTCTGTCTTTTCATAGAAAAAAATTGTATCTTTGTTTATTATTGTATGATTATTATTTTGTCGAGTTGGTTATATTTGTTCTATATGTTTAAGAATTTCTTATAAATTGTTTCTGTCTTTGCATAGAAAAAAAAATTGTATATTTGTAGATTGTTTATTCATTTTTATGACATTGGTATATATAATTGTTTATGTTTCAAGTGTTGGTTACAAATTGTTTTCTATCTTTGCATAGAAAAAAATTGTATATTTGTAGATTGTTTATTCATTTTTATGATAGTGGGATATATAAATGTATATGTTTCAGAGTTTGTTATAAATTGTTTCCTGTCTTTCCATAGAAAAAAAAATTGTATTATTGTTATTTGTTTTATCTTTTGTCATTTACTTGTATGTTTGTTGATTGTTTAATTATTATTTTTTTTGTCATAGGTGGTTATATTGATGTATATGTTTCAGAATTGCTTCTGTTTTTAGTATATGTGCATTGTTCTGTTTTTTGGTCATATAGTTGTATATTGTTTCTTTGGAAAAAAGTTGTATTTATTGTCCTTGTCAATCTTGATTTGTCTGTAAGTATATTTATGTATTATGTTTTAAGGATCTTCACAGTTTTTAACTCCGCCTATGCTGGGTCACCTTGTGATGTTCCATCATAGCAGGTCCCAAGCCCCGATAAAGGAGGAGGGTTGGAACTTGTGTTTGCCTTGTTTGTTGTGCGTGTTTTTTTTTTTTATATTTTGCTTTCAATTTAAAAAAAACTGTTATTATTTTCAGTGATATTTGGTTGTTACGACTCTTTGACTGCTTTTGTTGCATGTTTGGGTTATTTTTAGTATTTCATTCTGCATTAACTTGTGTTGTATTTACTGTGCTCCACCGATTAAGTAACAACCCATACGACTGTTTCTTTTGTTGACCTGATATTTAGTAAGACTGAATCTCTGCATGTTCTGTTGCAATTGTATATATAGGGGTTTGTTTTGTTATCGTAATTGCAATCTTGTCTCATCCTGCGTGGTTTAGTTATTTTACTCTGACACTTATTGTAAGGTATGGTTTCTATCATTTGCTTTCATTTTTATTTCGATTTAATGTGATTTCTCAGAATTTTCTCTCTTCTGTCAGATGACTGATGATGGTCTTCATCGTGATCAGTCGAAGTATGTATGGTCCAATAGGAGAGTGTCTGGATATGTCATGGAGTCACTTGATATTCATGTTGGTGAGCAGTCCCGTTTGATGGCTTGTAAGAGGATTACTGGATGGATATATCATGATCCAGTGATGAGTGCTGCGTGTGCTTGGAGGTTACTGGATGGATATATCTGCTATGATCAAGCTGATAGGGTTGTGTATGTTCTTGTCCATGAGGATAACATCTGTGATACCTTTTGTGCCTTTTCCACTCGTGTTGGTGATGACAGTATGATCTTTTACAAAGTTGCCAGTGTTGTTGAGAGAAAGGATTCATCTAAAGCCTATATTGATCCTGATGTTCGTATCAGGGTATGATCTTTTTTGTCCCTTATCTGATTCAGTTGATCATGTGTATGTCATTTATGCTTAATTTTGTAAATATACTTGTTCAGGGAAATTGTTCTGATCGATACATAGGCAATCAAGTTGCTTCTCAATTTGTTTTTGAGCATTTCAATTTAGTTGGTGGTCCGCAGTCTAGGGTTCTTGCTGTTAATGATCTAAATGTTGAAGACCCGGTCAGGCTGGTTGTTAGGGTTGTTCGTCAGAATCGTGGTCGTGAATTTGTTCCCACATGCAAGATTGCTTTGGATGGAAATACTGGAGTTATTTATGTGTTGGTAGAGAAACCTGAAGATGCAGAATTGATGGCTGGTCGTTCACTTCGTGTTGATGGTAATAATATGTCATTCCGCCGTGTTCTTTCTATGGAAATGATATCGGCTGAAGCTGATTTTTACCAGTCTGATAATGTTTTCAAGATCTGGCCTTTCTGATCTTTGTCTTAATATGAAATTTGCCTGGTTAGTATTCGGAATGTATTATGAAATTAGCGTCTTGTAATCTGTCTTTTGCTTAATCTGTTTAAATTTTATATGCAGGTCTATCTTCATTTTGGTTATGCTATCCATAATTTGTCTGTTGGAGATATATGTTTCAATTTTGTTTTATTTGAGCACTTAATAATTTGTCTGTTGGACATTTATGTCATTGTTAGAGTCTGTATACCCAGCATCTGTGTCACTTTTGTTGTATTTTCTGCAGTCTGTCAATTTTTATATATATTGTATTGATTGATACAAGTTTTTAACTCCGCCTATGGTGGGATACCTATTGTGTTCCATCATAGCAGGTCCCAAGCCCTGGTAAAGGAGGAGGGTTAAAACTTATATTTTATTTTTTTTCTGTAGCTATGCTGGTAAAGGATGTGCTGTCTCATTGGAGCTGATGATAGTTTTTATGAGGATTGCAGTGACCCATCAGGGTAAAATGTGGATGCTGAATTGGTAATTGTATATTTTGACTTGCAACCTGTTGTTCCAATCGCTTGAACATATTTGTCTGTTCCAGGGAAATATTTGAAGTGAACTAATTTTGGTTGATTGCAAGAGTTTCCATAATCTGGTAAGTCATATCTGTCGAGGTTTGTATGAAAGTAGAGGTGAGCTGTATGTGTACTTAGTGTTGATAGTAGTGAGACACTGAAATAAAGTCTTGCAGATTGAAATAAAGTAAATTACATGTGTTGGGGAACTGCAATTGTTGTGCAAATGATGTGCAATTGTTATGCAAATGATGTGCAGTTATACTTGTTACATAAATTTAAATCGAACTTGTATCTTCTTGACTATTACATGAGGTACATAATAAAGGGGACTCAATTTGATGCTAATATCCCGACTGTCTTGGTATTGATTGTAACATTTGATGTCCGCTTCATTTTCTTCGGTTTTGGTTTCACCGGGGAGCCTGCAATTATTATTAGTTGATTCAATTAGAATATGTGCTTGCTCATATCAAATAGATATGTATGTAGTGCATTTATTGAATAATGACCTATAGTGTCTGTGTCACTTGATTTCTTATTTTTCTTTTTTGTTTCTGCTGTCATCTTCTTCTTTTCTTGAGCTAGTTTCTTCTTCTCTTCAGCTAGCTGCTTCTTCTCCTCAGCTTGCTTCTTCTTCTTCTCTTGAGCCAACATCTTTTCTTTAATTTGCTCAATCTGATCCTTGAATCTCTTTGGTTTTGGTGGTCTTCCTTGTCTTTGAATTGAGTCAGGATCATTTATGATATGATCTCGTGTTTGCATTTTTCTGTTTGTGTACTTTGAGTTCCTTCATTGTGTTCCTCGTTAATAGCTGAATTTTGCCCTTCTTCCTCTTGTCCTTCTTTGGTCATGTTGTGCTTGTTCTCGTTAGATGTCCATTTAGGATGTTGTCGACATTACTTTCTAGTTTGTCTAGTTCTGCCAATAGATATTCCATTGCTTCTTCGCTCTTTGAGGCTTTTGAGTTCAATATTGTCGATCTCCTTGACAATATATTGAACCTCAACAGGGAACTTGTTGCTATGGTTTGTGGTTCTTCCCTTTGAACATGTACCTTCATGCTCTTTTTCCTCCACTGTCAATGAAATATTTTTTCGGAATTTTGTCAATTTCCTTCTCAACCACCACTTTGAGTATATGAGAGCATAGAATACCATCTTTGCTGAATTTTGCACATATGCATTTGAATTCTTCTTGGCCTTCTGTCAGGTCAGTGTCTACTCTGTACTTTCTTATCTTGTGGACCTTATGGATTTAGTTGCTCTTGTGCCAGACATCATATGCTTTACCGTCTTCAATTTCTTTGTAGTTTAGCCTCGAAGTTGCTTGGAGCTGAATCTGGAACTTCCTGCAAATGTTCCTATTGTAGAGCTCTTCAGCCTGCTTCTCAATTGTGTAACCGAAAATGTATTCTTTCTGTCTTTTTTCGCTGCTGTAGTTGTCTTCCAACTTCTCTGCAGTATTTATGTTGTCCATGATCCGGGTATATTCTTTTAGGAACCTGATAGCACTATAGGTTGGACCGACATTGTCTTTGAACCTTGAATTTGTTGTTTCGCTCCTTGTTGTGCTCTGAATAAAGGGGAAGAAATCATTCTTGAAGTATACTGGTATGAACCTCTTCCTCATCTCCCACATCTTGCAGAAGTACTTGTTTGCTTCGAGTTTTTTGTCTTTTATCAGTTTTTGCCATTGATCCTCAAACTCCTCTTCTGTTAATGAGTTGTTGACGATGTCTTCAAAGTCTTCGTACATTCCTTTGTTTTTTGCAAATACCTTGCCATTCTTGTTGTAACACTTTGTCTTTATGTGGAACAAGCAGTTTCTGTGTTTAGCCATAGGGAACACTTATTTGAATCGCCGATCGCATTGCCTTGTCTTGATCTCGTGATTATTGATTGTGGGTGTTTGCCCCCCATAGCTTCTAGGAAAGTCTCAAAGACCCACTGGAAAGTCTCAGTAGTCTGATCATGTAGGAAAGCACATCCAAATATATAAGTTTGCCCATGACCTGTAATTCCAACAAACGGCGCGAAAGGTAGGTTGTATCTGTTTGTCATGAATGTTGTGTCGAAACTGACACAATCACCATAGTCTGCATAGTATTTGAGAGAGGAACAGTCTGACCAAAACAAGTTCTTGACCTTGCTTTCCTCATCGAGGTCGAACTTGTAAAAGAATGAGGGATCTTCTCTTTTCTTGTCACTAAAGTAGTTCATGACCTGTGTCATGTCCGAGCCTTTGACTTTCTCTGTTTATCTTTTTGTTACGTAGTTGCTAATGTCTTTCTTCTTCATTGGCATAGCTGTTGCGCCCCCTCTAATGTATGACAGTATGGAGATCATTTTTCTTGTAGGGATATTGTTGTCGTTCAGTGTTCTGATAAGGGCCTTTTCCATGTCTGTCATGTATTTGTGGCCCGAGAACATTTGGTCCCTCTGGCCAGGGCTGAGTTCATGGTTATGTTCCAAATCAAGTCTTATGATCTTCCATATCCCATTTTCTTCTTTGACCACCATGACACATTGGCGATCTGTCTTTCTCCCCGCACATTAGTTTTCCTTCTTGCTTTAGGTTTCTTTCCAATTTGTGTTTGTACTTCTGCCTCCTCTTCTTCTATGGTCTTTTTTGCTTTTGGTTTCCCTTCTCTTGTGCATCTGATTGTTACCTTTGTTATCTCTCCTTGTCTTTGGCGACTTGTAGTTCTTACAACATTTCTTATAGCAACTTTGAAACCAGCTAGGAATGCATAGAATGCAAAGAAATGATGAGCTGCATTTCTGTCTTCAAATTCCATCATAAGCTGGGGAGTGTATTTGCTGTCGATAGGTGCATTGTTGCCTTCTGATGCTGCAAGTAGCTCATCATTAATGAACTGCTCAATCTCTTCTTCTGTGAGTTCCTGGCTGCTGTTTCCTTCTTGATTCGCAGCATGCGGATCGCAGATGTGATTTCTGAACTTCTTTGGTTTACATTCTTTGTTTCTGAACTGTCTTTCCTCTACTGATGTTTCATTTTGTTCCTGTAAATATGACAGCGTCTTTTGTTAGTTTGGTAAGTAGCTGGTATTGTTGTAGATTGTGTATATGTTATAATGAAGCATGCAATGAAATATTTGAATGGATAAGTGTTACCTCATCAATGAACATGTTATCGAATACATCTGTTTGCCATTGGTTTTGTTCAGTTTTAGGTGGCCCAGTATCAATCAATCTTGGAGTTGCATCACCATCGTAAGCAGCATCAGTCAATCTTGGAGTTGCATCATCACCATTGTAAGCATGATCGGCTATGGTTGGCCATTCTCCATCCTGTTTTTTTATATTTATGAAATATAAGGTTAGTTTTTGTGTGCCAGCGAATATGGTTGCCTTGCTTGTATAAATGTAATGAAATGGGTTTATGTGTTCTGCTGTACCTGATACCCTATTGCAGCCTCTGTTAATGACCAGTCTGTTTGTATTCCTCCATAGAATGGATCTTGGTTTCCAAGTAACATTTGGGTGAACGATTCTGGGAGCCCTGTGGAGGTGGCATTGTCCTCTTGAGAGTTTCTAATCTGTTCTAGGATAAGCCCTGTGTAGCCTCCCTGCATATTAATAATTGTTAGCTTGAGCAGTAAACTTTGTTATTTGTTTTATATGTAAAGTGGCTCTGATTATGCTCACTACGATGTAATTGTTTGTATTTGGGTGGTTCGAGCTGGATCCAGTTAGGCTTGGCCAAATATTGTCCTCCATAATTTCAACCTACAATGAGAGATACAGTTATTATTAGTATGGATAATGATGCATTATTTGAGGTTAGTACTTTTGCTCTGTAAGACTATGATTGTATGTTTGTTTTCTGATATGGATGTTCACAGTTTTTAACTCCGCCTATCTTTGGGTCACCTTTTGGTGATCCATCATAGCAGTCCCAAGCCCTGGTAAAGGAGGAGGGTTCAAACCGGTGTTTTTGTTGTGCTTATATTTTTGATCAAAAAATTGGGATTTCTTGTTGAATTGGCAAGTACTTGTTTATTGCATATTATTAACATCATATTTGTAGAAATTTATTATTGCAATCTATTGTTCATTAATGTGCAATCCATAAATACTTATATTATTATCACATGATTGCAGAGTAATATATGTAATTATTATAAAATTGCAGCATCTTGAATCTGCAGTTTTCAGTTTGAGTAATCTAGTATGAGGTTGTAATTCTTTGTTTTTTACGGATGTTCACTTGGATGGTTGGATTACTTACCCAAACAGATGATTTTTATCAAATTGTTGCCTGCAAAGTTAAATCAAAAGTAATCTGATGTTTACTATACATATACATGTTTCATTTGAATTTTGTTATTATATAAGGCAGCATTGTAGATAGGTTTAGATCAAATTGCTTAGGTATGTTTGTTGCAGGGTGTTAAGACTATATTTTTAGAATTTTATTTGTGTAATTAACTGTTTGTTAATGTGCAATCCATAAATGCATATATTGTTAGCAAAAGATTATGATTAATAGTATAAAGTTGCAGTATCATTATAGAATAATCAATCAGTTTCAGTAGTCTGGTCTGAATGTATATTGCTTTTGTGTTATGGAGCATAGAATGAAAGAATCTGCTTGCAGCCCATGTATTTGTTTAGTGACCCTTAAGATTAGTTAACAGGCAGAGTGTATTCATCAGATCTATGTTGTTGTAGCCATCTGATTAAGATATTGCGTTATGTTCTACTTGTTCAGACCTGATCGATTTTATTCTGAGACTAGAGGAAACCGAAGGAGATGCAGTGAAGTTTGGTGTCTAGAATATGCAGAAAGTTGTAGATTGATGCAATTACCTGAGGTATGAATTGAATCTGTAGTTCTCCTTGAAATCCCTGTTCTTCTTTGATGGAGTTTCTCCTTCTTTCTGTCCTTTCTTTGATGCAGTGTCAGCCGCCGGTTCTGCCCTACTCTGCAGCCGTCGGTTTTGCCCTACTCTGCGCGGGCAGAGCAGAGCAGAGGCTTCCCCGACGATGGAGGAGATCTGGTTTGTTTCCTTCCTTTACAAGTGTTGTGTTTGTGTAGTGCTTTGGATTGGGCTCTAGTATGGGCTTTAGATTTCGGGCTGTAGTGTTTTCTTATTTGCTTGTTTTGGTCTATATGGCAGAATGTACTTTGTGGGTTTTTCTGGGCTGTGTAGTGGGCTGGTTATCTTGACTTGTTTAGTGGGCTGTTATGGCTGGCAGAATTATTGTGTTACAATTGCAGGAAACAATCGATTCCTTTACAGAGTAGAATTCATGTGTTTTGTTGCCAGTTAGCAATCGGTTGTTACATGTCCAGAAAACAACTGAATTTGTAGAAGGACAAAAATCGTTTGTTTTTTGGCTTGCAAACAACCGATTGTCCAGTTGCTACAAAACAAACGATTGCTGGGTAGACAGACTCATAAAATATCTACTCATATCTATCACCTTTTTACGAGAAATTTAAATATCAGATTTCAATACATTGAACCTATGTATAAAAAAATAGTTTATACTCTAATGCAATCGCTTTTAACACCATATACCACTTAAGTGTTTTTTAGGTTTAATAACATACTCGCACCCTGTACCCCTCCGCGTCGTCGCTCCTGGCGATCGGAGGAGCCACGCGGCGCCCTCGCAAAAAGCCTTCCTCTGCTTCCATGTGTTTCTATACCACTTGATGTTTGCATGCACTGGTGTACTGCCATGTGTTTCTATCGGCAGACAATTGAACATTCAAATTTTACAGCAAGCAAGGGGAGTGGGAGCTCATAAACGCCTCGCTTCGCCCCTGACTACTACAGTTCTGCTACAGGTAGTTCGGCGTCGTGCATCTCCTTGCTTCGAGGATGACTGTGTTCCTACATCTGTGGATGGGAATTTGGCTAAAAGCCTTGCTTGGTGACGTTGTAGCGGCCTGTATTACTCACTTCCATGGAGGCATTGTTGAGATTTCATTTTTTTGTTCACTTGTTAGTGTAGGTCTTGGGGCGAAATCCCTTCCTTGCTTGCTGCTTTATCCAATCTTAGCAGTGTTGAAGATGTTGTTGATGTAGTAGACCTATCATTATGCGTCCACTCGGTCTACAGCTCCCCTCATTGGATAAATACCAAATTATAGATAAAAACAAGGATTTATGTAGAAACCCTTTGTGGGAAAAACTATGTACGAGACGAGCAAGTAGTCAAATATGAAAATTAAAGATACCCGAGATAGGAGAGAACGAGGATGGGGAGCATCTAATACCTCACAAATTTCACTCTTCTAGAGGTGGATTTGGTAGATCAAAGCCTTACCGTCTCCTTTCTCAAACCCTTTCCCCCTCAAAACCAAATGAACAAGCCACACCTCAAAGAGAGAGAGAACTCAAGATGCCCTTTTGGGCTAGTTTGGGTGTTTTGTTCAGGATTAAGTCTATTTCTAGTCCCTCAACTTTTGGCTTTGTTTAATTTTAGCCTCTAACTACAAAACCGCCTAATTTGACACATCAATTATCAAAACTGTTTAATTTTACCTCCGAGGTGGTTTTGACTAGTTTTTAAACAGCTCTAGGTGCCAAAGTTAGACAAAAACAAGAGTTTAAAGGCTAAAAATGAACTTAATCCAATACTTTTATTTTTCAGATATTTCTTAAAAAAATTATATATCCTATCATTTTTTTTATAATATGAGACGTTCTAATAGAACTCTAGGATAGTAAATTATTTCAAATGAATCAGTCGTCAACTACAAAGTTGTAGATTTCATCAAGATCAATAACTTTGGTTTTGACAATTTCTTCATCCGAGTTCACTTGAACAATTCAAAACAAATTGAATTTTAAAATATGAGGACTTGAAATAAAATTTTGGAAGCATAAACGATTTCAAATGAAAAAGGTGTCAACTACAAAGTTATATATGTCATCAATATCTACAAATTTGGTTGTAGGCATGTTCCATCCATGTTTGTTCATATAATTTGAAAATTTTCAATTTTAAAATAGGAGAACTTTGAAAAGAAGTTTAGGACCATAAATGATTTTAAACAAAAAAAGTTAACAACTAAAAATTGAAAAAAGTCTGCATTGCCCTCTTAACTCTTTAAGAGGGGTCGACTACTTATCCCCTCAACTACAAAACTATCTATTCTATCCTGAACTTTTCAAAACCGGTTAAATTACTCCCTGAAGTAGTTTTGAATGGTGGTTTTGCTATAGTAATGTGGCTTTATCTTTTTCTTTTTTATTTGTTTTGGCTGAATCTTTAATCATAGTAAATCACAAAAAAATTATAAAATAGAAAATCTAATTTTGTTGGACTTCACATGAGTACATCTACACAGTGAACACATAACATAGTATTTTTACTTCAAAGTTTTTGCTATAACTTTAGATCTATGTTTTTCGGTAGTTAATTAGAATAATTCATAGCCATAGTTTCTATGGTGAAATTGTGTTAAAATTTTTATTATGGGCTTATTATTATATGCTTGAACTGTAGAAAAAAAAAGTCATACTCATGGATTATGTATAACCTAGTTATAGATTTATTTATATTTATGCTTAGGTTTATGCTTGTTAAATATATTAGTAGATCTACAAGCAGGTTTTTTTTTTTTTTGACAACAAACGATTTTCATTAGCAGCATCTAGTTGATAGGAGTACAAAGGGCTCTCAAGTTACAGAATTCAGTACAACCCTGAGTGGGCAAGATGAACTCTGCTCCTCATTGGAGCATATTACAGGACACATGATAGCAGAAACCGAAGGCAAGGCCTGTAGGGCCTGTGTAGCCAACAGACGAGCAGTTGTATTTTGTTCCCATAACGAAGCTGTTGGTGAATCTCTTAATTCTCCAGTCTGGCGGTGATGATCATTCCCATTGAAGAAGGTCACCAGAGACTGGTTCTCGGATAGATAATTGGGTCTCTGCATGTTTAGCCGCGAGGTGAGTAGGGCAGCCAAATCAAGAGCAGCTGCCTCAGCCATAACGACTGAGCCAACATTGTTGATAGCTCCCTGTATGTATATAAATATGGCTGGCTGATTGTTGGTGGGTATTGCTTATGAAAATTCCCAGTCCAGCATCTCTGTTCGTCTGTGGTGTGGTATCAGGAGCTGTGGCTGCGTCCACATAGCATTTTGTTCCTGTCAACAGAGAGCGATGGTGTGTTGCGGCGTTCTGGAGATAGCGACCATCTGCAGTTGTCGTTGCTGCGGAGTGTTCGATGTACCTGCGTAATTGAAGATTTGCTGACCTGCGTAATGTGTGCTGCAGTGTGGTGAAGAACCGGAGTGCCGCTGTCCGCTGATGCCGTGTGCTTGCCCCTCGTCTCAAAAGTGTCCTTGTGTATCACCCTGCATTTGCAGTTAAAGTTGCAACAGAAATATATGCGGCAACAGCCTGATGGATTTGCCTAGTCCAACCTTTTCTATTGAATCTTTTATCATTTCGGGCTTTTCAAATGTACTAAAGAATTGTTAGTATTTTTTTTGCATGATGTAATCCGGTGTATTTTGATTTATAATAGTTGTTATTAGAATCTGTTGGATCCCATCATCGTCATTGGGCAGGGTGTCAGTCCTTATCGGATGAGCTGAAGAGAACCAAACAGCGCGAGCGAAATCAGGTCGTACGCACTAACTGTAAGGTCTTCATGTCGGCTCAACCGCTCAAGTGTGCATTTGTGTGTTTGGGCCTTTTTCTGGGAAGCTCCTGTTGGGCCTATATGTGCTTCTGCAAGAGACGCTTCAGTTTTTTTTCTTTTTTCTTTTTTGTTTTAAGCTGGAGGAGACGCTTAAGGTATTTGGTTGGCCCGTTGTTTTGGTGCGTGTATTGAAGCCTAATGTGAATGCCGCATGTATACTTTAATTCTTTGGTACACGTGTGATGGTTTAAGCCACACCACATGATATTGTTTTGTTAATTAATTGTCTGAATGGAACGTATTTTTTATGTTGGTGGCGTTTGTGGTGGTATGTGCATTCTCGGGGATGTGTCATTGCATCGGTGTATTTTTGTTGTTGTTGTTGTTGAGAACATGTATAGGCGTATTCCATACACGCAGTGTTATCCTAAGTAAACAGGCGATTACGTTTTCTTTAATGTTTAGACTGTTTATATAGTGTTTAAATGAAGTTAACAACCTGAAGTTCATTCAAAAAAAAGTTAACAACCTGAACGGTTTTATTTTTGTAACAACAGAAAAAATACTAATCATGTCTGTAAAAGGTAATTATGATAGAAAGTATACATATTTACACATAGAAAAAAAAATGACTATTCTACAAACAACCCACTCCGCCTCATATACTGCTAGACCTTTATTTACAAAATAGTTTTTTTTGTTTCAAATTTTTTGTTTATTATTAAGTATCCATGAATCATGAAAGACAAAGACAAATGGGGTTTATATTTGGTTGGCTAAGCCTAGTTAGAGAGGTAGCCTATTTTTTATATTAAAAAAAGGGTTGAAAAGGACACAGGGGATCCCGGTTAGGCTCAGCCCAAAGAACTCCCCTCGAGCTCGTCTGGATTAGCCCTAGCCCCAAATCGGACCAAAGCTCATGCCAAGTGCATTGTGTGAGGTGAGTAGTTAGTCGTCTTGTTTGCTTATCTTATCATCCAAACTTATCATCTGTTTAAACAGTAATTTTCTCTCACACCAAACCAGCCAGCTTGTCGTATTAGCTGACTTATATCACTAGCCGAACACTCCGAGTGCAAGAAAGTTAAAAAAAAATATGCTAGCCACCAGCTTTTTTATTTGTTGACCCGCTGCTGCTTGGCTAGCTAGGCAAGTTAGTTAAATCTGCAATCACCATGGGAGCAAGCGTCGCCCACAACCGCTTTCCTCCGTTGTATGGTAGGAAAAAGGGCCGTCGTTCTCTATGGAAGCCCGAGCACGGCACCAATATTCCTACAACGTAACGAGCTTTGTGCAAATCAGTTGAGTGCAATTGTGAATCATCATAGCCTTGATTTTTGCTTGGCTAGCTACCAAATATACATCTCGTTTGATTTTTTGCTTTAGTTTTTTTTTGAATAAACAGGAGGGGCAAAAAATATAGTTTATCGTCATGTATTCTATATATACACATGCCGCTATAAAAACCAATAAAAGACAGTACTATATATGGTATCTTTTCTAGATGGCATGTGTATAGTCTTAGAGCTAGTAGCTGTTACTTTTTTTGAGGTGCAGCGGCCTTACCAAATGACAACATTAGAGAAGTACGGTTCAATACTGAACAAACCATACAAGATCTTGTGCTACATGCATGTCTATTTGGTTCCTACACACACTTGTTCGGAGCGTCGTGTCTAGTCAAAACCAAATGCTACGGATTTACTGTCTTACAACATACAAAGACTAGAGCTTTGCCAAGAGATTTGACATACTATAGCATAATACTTCTTCCCATACAACATATGACTTTTGATAGAAAAAAAATGTAGCATGAAACGACTGTTGTTCTGTATGCATAATTAATATAAACTGCTAAAGTAGAAAAGCAGCACGTCCACTTTACACTATGGCAACATCATGTCGTATTAAAATTCTGTGATTCACTAGGGCTTAAAGGTGCACATAACACTCATTGTTGTCTTATTACAATTAGCCCATAAAGCATGTGTTAACTTTGCAGGTACCAGACCAATTAGCTTTTTGCGTTTAGTCCTAAAAAGAAGACTTGTTCCAGTGCATTGTGCACTCATTTTCAAGAGCGTTAGTAGTATACAATAGCATTAATTAATTTGCTCTCTTCCAGTTCGCACAAGCAACAGATGGGTAGTCTTTATTCGCAGCCTTGCAGAAATAAATTAACAAGCACATAGCCAACGAAGAGAAAGAAGCCATGTGGTATTGCAGGAGCACACTAAGCAAGTGCTGTAAGTTATTAGACTGGAACCTAAAAGATAGGTAAAGGTAGTTGAGTCTGCTAACCAGCGTGGAACTCAGATTAGATTACTGAGATAAGCTATACTATTCTTGGCTTACGACGGTTCAGTTGTGTGATGTGAACCTGCTTTAGTTCTTTTGCCATTTTGAGTAGTACTATTGCATGTTCATTTGAACTATATGTTCCTAATTTTATATTTTATTTACTCTGCTGGACAGGCTCTAGTATCAATGGATTGGCATCTTCTGCAAAGCACCTTTAGAAAATTATAATGCTGCTAGTAAAAGTATTCAAGGTGTAGTGTTGGTATACCCTTATGACTTCAGTAGAATCTTTGTTGGACATCATCTAGAAAGCATCAGCTGAGGAAAGGAGAGTGGGACTACTTTGATTATTCCATTCTTGTTCTTACTGCTGTGATGATTAAGCATTAAATTTGATAACTATGCATAAGGTGTTAAACACACTGTCGATTTGTTTCTGAATAGTTTTTCACATTATTTTAGAACATGATTTTATGAAAGTGATTACTGAATTAACTCTATAACTAGACTAACTAATTGTTTTATTTTATTTTATTTTATTTACATACAAAAACGTACTTTAAGAAACTGTTGCTTCTTTGCTCTTTAAGAGTATACATGTTCAAATGCATTTTAAAATATATTTTTCATCTGCTTCGTATTTTTTCCAAAGCACTGGTATGATCAGCCACCCTTTCCTTTCCATGAAAAAGGAAGAAAGTTCAAGGCTTATGTAACAAGTTCCATAAAAAAAGGTTTATGTAACAAGGAATCTGGCTGTGTGACGCATCCATGGAATAGGCGTACAACACTGAGCCACACAAACAAAAAGTGCACACAACCTGTGTGTTTGGTTCCTGTGAGATGAACAGGATGGATCAATCGTCTTCTTACTGATGTTTCGATGCAAGATGATGAGGTATGAATTAGTCCCCAATGAAATATGATGCACAAATTTGGGATGTCTCCGTCCAAGAAATTGAGCGGATGGAGTCATCCTCTGGCGACAACATCATCGGGCCATCTTCTCCTCATGCAGGCGTATCCATATCCTTGCACAGGTCGGGGAGGTACGGTGGGCGAAGTGTGTATGTCATGGGTTTGCACAGCCTCTGCAGCTCCTCCTTGCGTTGAGCTCGTGATGGCCATTCCTCCCGCGTTGAGCTCATGATGGGGCAAGAACACTAACATATGGGGTGGGCGCGTTGTGATTGGGCTTGGTGGAGCTCATTGTGGAAGGGCGGCGCTAGGGGTTGGATGGGCATGGAGCAGGTTGGCGTGCCACTGGTAATGTTGTATTTGTCATATGAGCGAGGCATTGTCAAATGTAGAGAAGGATGGGTGTGGAGCGGTGCCTAGCTTGGTGCAAGCTCAGGATGACAAGGGGTCTCCACAATGACAAGCAGGACCCATGACTACCATTGGCTAATGGTATAGAAAATGGCATCCATCCTATTGCTTCTCATCATGACCAAACAAAGAATTAGAATAGACTCATCTCTCTCAACCAAACACGAGATCGAATAGATCCATCAATAAATCATGGATAAAACCATTCCATCTCACCACGTTGCCAAACCAAACACATGGGTGCCGCCATGAGGAAAGGCCAATTTTTTAAAGTTTACTAGTAACTTCCCTTCAAAAACTATACAACTTGACAAATACACGTACATTCCATTGAATATGCTCGGTAGATCTTCTAGCCCTACTACTAGGAAAGACCATATATCAATCGCCTTTTTTAATAAAAAATATTGAAACATTTTCTTTCAAAAGTAGACACTCCTTAAAAGAAGAAAAATAAATAAAGCTGAAGAGGGTAAGTGTTGATACATGATACATCCACGGGAATGGAGGTTTACCGAGGCAGCGTTCACTTCAAGGGATTCCAAGACTTTTCTAGTCTTTTGATTCAGTGGCGAAATGCTAGGAGTAGCTTATTACTGTGGGCAGCCTAGGCTTTCTTCATGCCACCTCATCATTTGTGGCATGTTAGGTCTTCCCTGACGAAAAAGATGACGATACTGGCAAGTGTCGCCCTCTTTGGTTTTGATGACGAATCAATGTTGAGCAGTGTGGCTAACGACATTTCGAGCATATATACAGAGGAAAAGCATGCCAATAGAGCCAGACCCATGTCAGAAGTAATTTGACCAAGCACCTATTCCTCCTTTTCTCCACCTAGTGCCCTATGCAACCACTGAAAAATCTTGTATTACAGCATCTCTAAGAGTTTGGTATTTTTTGTTTTCTAAATTATATTGTTTGCCCATTCTCAAAATAATATGGGAAGAAAAAAAAAGATCTCATCTCCAAAAGTTTAGTATAATCTACTTCCCAAAATTTTATACCGAGAACTCTACACTTTTCACTAATTAACCGACCCTAGATCTAAAACTTTACTCTCTGGCAAACTTGCATTAGGAACCCTAAGAGTGAAACAAAATTATGTTTCCACCCTTCCACTACTTTTTCTCATACAGGACAAGCGGAAAACGTCCGATGCGCGCGCTTAACCTTCGTGCATATATGCGCACTTTGGGAGGAATTTTTGCGAAGTTGAAAAAGATGGGGAGAGGGTTTTTTCTTATTTTGCCAAAAAATTGAGAATGGAAAAACTGGATAGCAAACTGTTGAAGATGCTCTTAGTAGTAGTAGCGACCCCTTAAGCTAAGATTACTTTGTTTCAAAGCCTAGCTCCCATTTGTGACAACTTCTATACCTAAAAAAATCAACACCCCATCCCAACCATACATGGTGGCTTTCCATCGCCTAAGTGAGAATTGGCCATAGGACGAACGAGGGGATTTTATAAAACTCAGCCTTAAATTCGCTTCTACAATAAGTTGAACCCGGATTTTATAAAACTCAGCCTCAAATTAGCTTCTACAATAAGTTGAACCCAAGACCTGAGGAGTGCCGGACTCTGACCAACTGGACTAGAGGTCCTTTTGCCCAACTTCTAAACTTCTATAGAGGTGAACATAGAATTATCAAAACAGAGGTAAAAATTAAAGTTGCTGAAGAGATACCATAGAGTAGCGCGTAAGAGCACAACAACGGTATGAGATCACTACTAAAATAGTGGAATTATGCTAATAGCAATAAAACACCACCCGTAGTCATATATAGCACATGGAAATCTTCAATAGGAGGTATTTGGTAGGAAAAGTTTATTAAAATTTTGAATGCTAAAATATTAGGAGGAGACCACATCACTAGGAGAATTTAAAAAAATCTGGTTGTGGATAGTTACTTTCAACAATGATATTACTTTTAGTGTATATCTCATAATATTAATATCCTATCCCCACATGATAATCTCACATGATTTAAGAGTGCGTGTGTAAGACTAGCTCTTGTTCAAGGAATAGCTTTCCTTTCTCTTTTATTAGAATATTGTGCTTAGATCTAGCTCATAATTAAGTCATCCTTGAAGGTGCTCACTGCTCTAACACACTTTCTTTTATATAAAAAAATTATGTGTCCATGTGGATAGGAGAGAGAGTTATATCGGTGATTTAATTGTCTGCTTTCTAAAATGCCCACGCCCTGACATTGTAGTTTACCGTGTTTGGTAAATCGCCGACAAAACTAGCACCACAGCTTTCAACTGTCATTAGCAAAGTCAAATTCATGTCCATAGTGCTATGTCTACACCAGCATATACTGACCACATATCTCCGGTACCTTCAAACTCCATTATAACCTCAATGGAGTGGCATATATGATTTGCCCTTAGCTAGTGACCTGTTGAATTGTGCCATACGTAGCCTCAAGAAAGTCCAAGAGAGAGTTGTGGAGAAAGGAGAAGAACAGGTGTGATTCACTAACTCAAAGATGACTGTGATCTCTGTTTTAATTTACTTCCATTTCTATTCCTTTCTTTCATGTATCTTTGGAAATCAATCTAGTGTTTCTGTATCTATATCTATACGTATTCTTTGGAACTTTACCCAACCCAAAATAACAATTCAGAGCAAAAACAGTAAAACTTTCTTTAATTTTTGCCATGCACAATACCGATGCCGACACTTTTATACGTTCATGCGCGTGCGTGCACACCCCATATGAATGTGCACAAGCACATCCTACTACATGAGCATATATATGAGACACTAGAAAGTCAACAGTCACCATAGGAACCATAGTGCCGATAGACATGTCACCTTCCATTGATTGACGAATAGAAACCTTTGAATATAAAGGTTGTTAACTTTTCTCAAAGGAAAATAGCTTTTTACTAGTTTGACACTGAATGAGAACAATTTAACTGCATCTATCAAATTGCTCTCTAGCCAAGAAAACCATAAACATGTGGCTTAATTTTCTGGCGTTATTCTAGTTAAATGCTACTCCCTCCAATCTAAACTACAATACATCAAGACATACATAAGCTGTGTCTAGATACATAGCAAAAGGTATATACTTAGAAAAGCTAAAACGGCTTTAAAATTTGGAATGGATAGAGTAACATATTCATCCTACCTATACATGAAATGAAAACAAAATCGAAACAAACTACTACTGCTATAACTATCCCATATATAATTGGTGCCATCACGTCACAACAGGGAGCACAAAGCATCCCCTCTCCTTTTCCATTCAAAGTAGTGAACGTAATTTAGCCACAAAGGCCCAGAGCTGTCGACGACGCGACAGCACTTGGCAACCCCTGTTACCTTTTTTTTCTCACAACTTTTGATTTGTAGAGACAAAATTAGTCGGCCAGCTGCCGGAGCTGGTAGAGAGGTGTGAGGTCCGGAGAAGCAAACGCTTGCGTGTGGGATCGCATTGTGCTGGACTGCTGGTGTGGGTGTGGTGGAATATTGGAGCGGCAAGAGCTCAAAGAACAAGTGTGGCTCCACCTGGAACCCCCTTTTCCCAGCACCCTCATCCTTGCTTGTTGGCCATTTTTTCGTCGTGCGTGGCCTCATGTCGGATTCTTCCATAATCAGGTTTGTTCTTCAAAGTTAATGGCAAGAATATTGGACTGGGTTCTTCCAATCAAAGCTAATGGCAAGAATATCGGACTCGATTCCAATAATCGCAGTACTATTATCTGAAGGAATAACCTAATAAGATTATAAACATCAGTGATCAGTGCCATATATATGCTGCCCTTGAGAGCTGCATACAGTAGTATTGTGCAAGGATGCAAACAGAGCTATATATGTATGTCTGCAAAGTCTGAAACTATTGCATGCAGCTGGCACCGGAATTCCAAGATCGATTAGCCTTTAAGCAAGAAGACATGCTCCTAATTAAGTTTATGCCAAACAAGATTAGCACGCCCCACTACTTGACGGCAGAAAGATGGGCATGTGTGAGTAAGTTATGTATATATGCTCAACAAGAGTATCTGAACAACTGTTTGGTGTGTAAGCAAAGTTGGCCGCTTTTTGGGAGGAGTTGAAAATTCCATTTGGAAAAAAAAAAAAAATCCATCACAGCATGCCGTCCTATTCTATTGCACGGAGAATTGTTGAGGGAATCTGCTCCTTTTAAAATTCCCTCACTTGATGACGAACTAAAGGCTAAACCGCTAAAGCCAGAGCCAGAGCAGCACTACTCTATCCATTATCCAATTGGAAGATCGAATAGATGATGACTCCGTACAGGGAAAATCCCCAAATCGCGTTCAGAGGATCACAAATCCATCTGTCAGCAGCGGCCCTTTCGAAAACAGTTGAACAAGCAAGATCGCTTGAATCTCCATCCACTACATTTTCATCATGCAGTTGACTATCTCGGTTTCGCCAATTATATCGATCGATCTCTTCTCCCCATAGTATATTCATGTGAAATCAAGTGAATCGATCGTAGTGCCTGCAAGATTGTGGAGCTCAACTAATGCACAACGGAACCACATGTAGTGCTGGTGATGAATTTGGAATTTTATACTTGTGCACGAGCAAGCATGATTCTCCCTGATTGTTTGTTTATTCATGCCTACAGGTGCCGCGGAGACGCAGTGCCATTGCAGATGGTGGTTGCCGAAGCTCAATCCAAATAGCCTCCACGGACGCAAACACAGACAAGAATGCTAGACACGTACTAAATTCATGAAATAATGCAGATGGTCGTTGCATAGGGTCGTCAAGCCTAGGCTCCGGCATTATTGGTAGCATCCGTGTGTTAGGTGCCTCTAGCTACTTTACAGTACAATTCATAGGGGGGTAGCTTACTACCGGTTAACCATTTGGGCAAGTCATTCTGAAATTAGGCAGGAGGGCATAAAGTTTTTCAAAAATTAGCACTGGTGGTTGATTAGCAGTTCGGGGTCAGTTTCTTGTATGCCCAACCAAGCCACTCGGTAGGTTTGGCAGAGTTGAAAGTGGCCTAACCAAAGTGCTGCATTTTGACCACGGGGTGCCGCCGGTGTGCCACTATTAGTAGCTACCGTGTGAGTTAGACTTGACACGACGCTGTGTGTACCTTCGTGTGCCTTTCCGGTGCCGACGACCGTGGTTCGATCGGGTGTTACAACAATGTCAAAATGTTCAACATGGATGCTAGATCTAGCATATCTAATGCCACTAGGAATCAGGCCTCCGTGGTGAATGGTAGGCCTTTTATCTCCCTGGACCATGCATGCATATATGACCATCCAGATAAATTGTCAATGCGTCTCTCATGATCTAGCTTGGGACCAAAATTCTATATAGCTTACCACAGCTTACCACAACACACGTGTTCTCATTTACATTTTCTTAAGGAAAAGAGAGTTTTGTTAATCACTTAGCAACAGTGATACATTCCCGAGCAACAATTTGATGAACATACAACGGGCCTATTTGGATTCTCTAGTAAGTTCAGTGGCTAAACTTAAGAACTAAAAACTTGAGATAACTTTAGCTCACTTTTGAGGTCTACAGTTTTGGGTGGTCTAAACTTTAGACAATATTTTAGACCTCCTATTTCAAGCCTCAAGACTTAAAGTGGTCTAAAGTTTAGTGGCTAAAGTTTAGACCATGGGATCTAAATAGAGCTTGAATTGAAATGCCAAACTAATAAGTGTTGTGTTAGTATCGCCAATTGAGCCAGCTCATGAGAAATACAATTCTACTCGCTTTTCGTGTGGACGGACTTCCACTAATGCTATGCATTGGTCGCTTCCACTATGGTAGGAGTTTGTTGAAATTACTCAATCTTCATGATAGTGGATTGAAGAACCAAAGATAACTTGCTATGAACAATGGGATAGCTAGTTAAATACTTACCAAGTTGGATGATAACAAGTGCTAGAGAACAGAGACTAGCAATGGACATGGATAACGTCAAGTAGAGACTTACCGTGCCAATAAACTAGGAGCGGTGAAGGATGGAAGTAAGGCTCAGACTGAAGGACCAAGATGGCTAGAAGACTGATCGTGAGTGGCTGACACTTATGGACATCAATAAGCAAGTGTAGATGTGGAGGAGTAGACCATGTTGACCAAGTCAAGATGGTGGTTGACCTAGTCAAGAGAAGGCACAAGTGGACTTGGTGATCGGTGGTCGAGGCTGATGATGACACGTGTCGAGATCATGGAGGAGGCATAAGCGAATACATTTCTCTAGAGGGATTTGGTGGTTTGGACTTCAAAACCACCAATGAATAGTTTCTCTAGTTTGGGCCTCTCAAAACTTCGATTGGAGTTCATGATGGACTTGGATGCGGCTTGTGGCGTCATCGCAAAGCTTATGTCAATGCGAAGTAAAGTTTCAAGAGCTTGTGGCCATCAAATGCATCAATCTCAAGTTGTACCATTTGCCCCTCGATTAAGTAGTTTAGCCAAAATATCTAAGGGCTTGTTGCGAATGTATAGATCTATAAATAAGATAATGCTACCCCAACTAGTCATCTACATCTAGTTGTCATTCCATAGGATTCTTAATCTCTATTATTTCATTTCCTAACGTTGGTAAGAGATCCATAGATGAAGTAAGGGTGCTTACACTGTCTATGTTTTGTTTTGTTCTCTATCGTTTGTAAGAACCTGACCTGGTTGATCTTCAAAAATAAAGAATAATGTTCTCTATGATCTAAATTAGAGTTTGTGCTTGATTTGGTTCTTCCTTTCCTTTATCACCCTCTTCACTGTTTCTTTGGTTTTTAAGTTCTTGTGGTTTTAGAGTTGGTTTGAGGGTTTGTGTATTCATTCGAGGACCCTAGATGAACATATCTAACAAGTGATTTGGTAATATTCATCATGAGCCAGAAAAATCCACCCTTGGGAGGAATTTATCTATATTTGAGGAGAGAGACGAATGGCAGAGAGTCTGCGTCGTGAGTCCATGTGGATTTAACTATGTTTGAATAAAATTTTGGGTGTCGTAGCATTATCACTCTCGATGCATGTTATAAACAAATAATAATACTATCGCTGGCATTTGGTGGCATTATCCGGCATTGAAAACCCATATATCACTGCTGGTTGAAGCTAGAAACTGGCAGTGATATATTACTACTATTAGCTCCAAAGCAATCGGCAATGTTGGGCTAGCAACGACTGACAGTTCTATAATAGTGACCCATAAGGACAATCAATGACCTACCATGTTTCATGAGACATAATAGAATCCATCTCTCTTTGGTGAACATGCCCATGTCCTCTATAATTCTTTGAGTGTCATCCACAAGATATATACAATGTAGTCATCACTAAAATACTTTGTAGTCATATGTATCTTACTCTTTTGATAGTGTTATCCTCCCCAAAATTTTTACATTGGTTTTGTTCATTGTATCATATCGGAACATGTTGTTTAGGAGATAAAATAGGTTCATGGTTAGGTAAGCTAGGCATGTTTTTTAAAAGAAGAATAGTCTCACAAAATATAGCTTCTCTGGATTCTATGATTGTACCAATATGTATATTAGGCACTCCAATCTAAAGCTTATTAGTAAGAACCTATATCCCATACTTTGTATAGGATAACTAAGAAAGATACAACCCATGGTTTTGGTCCAGTCTTACTTCTTGTTAATTGGCATATTCACATTGGGCAAACAACCCCAAGTGTGTAAGGTAAGTAAGAGAGATTTGACCTTTCCTTTTTCCATCCATGAGCAATATTATTTCTTTATTTTTCATAGGAACTCGTTTAGGACATGACTCTTGGTCAATATAGCCCCACTCTATGATTCTTTAGGAAGTGTCATATAAAAATGTATTAATAGAATGATAGCATTTGGAAGTGCTGTGACATGTAATTTGCATGCATTCTACGTCTTTAAGCTAGTTGAGTGGACGCGACAAGGGTGCCATAGTGGCAATGACTTGGCCAGGACATGTGGTAGGGCAAGCATGGCAAGAATGCCAAGCAGCATGGCAAGTCCTAGAAAGTCGTGTCTACATATTGTACCTGAACTCTCACCACATGTCCTAGGCCCTTTGTGCTACACCACTGTGGGCGTGGGCAAACATGGTGCAACACGATCTAACTGCGTTGGCGCGGTAGGAATGTGCTACATAGTGGAGGGAGGGGGTGAACCTAGATGCTATGGTAATACAAGTTGAGGTAACTGAGGGTTTATTCTGCAAGCACCTAGACCGGAATAAGAACTTGTGACAAGTTTATGAAGTTGAATACACAAATTTAGGGAGTTATTTGTACAATTTACATGTAGCGAGTTTACGATGAGAGAGTGGAAGAACTTTAGTGAGCGGAGTATGCAATTTACAAGGACCTCCCAAGTTCTAAGTACCACCGGTAAAATTTAGCACACACGCTCTCTCTATGTTGCACACTTGCATGAACTCTCACTGCAAGTCCTAGCCCCTTTGTGCTACACCACTATGGGTGGGTAAACATGGTGCAACACGGTCCAAGTGCGTTGGCATGGTGGGAATGTGCTACACAGCGTGAGGGTGGGGGTAGACCTAGATGGTATGGTAGGACAAGTTAAGAGAACTGAGTGTTTATTCTACAAGCACCTGACTGGAATAAGAACTTGGGACAATTTTATGAATACACAAGTTTAGGGAGTGTTTGTACAATTTACATGTAGTGAGTTTACGAAGAGAGAGTAGAACAAGTTTAGTGACCAGAGTATATATGCAATTTATAAGTACAAGGACGTCCCAAATTCTAACTACCACCGTTAAAATTTAGCGCCCACACATGCTCTCTCTATGTTGGCGCAGATTACAAGTCCAAAAAAAAAAAAAAAAATGTAAGGTCATGCTGCCATCATGATGCAGATATCATGAAGAGCCTCCAGAGGTTGTGTGCTTTAAGTTTTTTTTTTTTTTTTTTTTTTTTTGAGAAATGTATGTGCTTTAAGTTTTATCAAGTTGATCTATATATCAAGGTCATGCTGCCAGCGTGGTGTATATATATGTATCATATAAAGAGCATACAGAGGCTTGATCATTTAAGTTTCATCCAAGTTGATCTATATATCAAAGACGTACACGTATACATCGTACAGATTAACCGATATTTAATCCTCCGTTTTCCTTGACTTCGCGCTGTAAACGTGCAGGCTTCACGCAGTGCAACATCGTAACAACTAAGCATGTACAACAATTTGGCTAAAATATATATGCTGATGAAAGAAATAATTCAGTACGACCTGCATCTGCATGTTGAGGCTGCCGCGGCTGCCTGGCATATGTAGACAAGTGGATTGCTTCTTTTCTGAACTACCGAGAAACCAAGCATGTTCGGTCCTTGATGACTTTATTTTATTATTATTTCTCCAGTTCCGTAGCTCCCAGCGGTTGAGTTTTGCGTGATTGATTTCGCGCTGTAAACGTGGACACTTGACGCAGCGCACAACCCTCAATGCAGCTTGCCTAAAATACTAGTAATAATTTTCGTTCAAAATTATTTATTCGTTGGTGTAGCCGTCCGGGTTTTCTTTTAATCCAAAAAAAAAAAAAAAACTGTGCTCTGTGGGTTCTTCCGATCCGCAATAGAACGAAGGTAGTACCACCATTTTATAAGTTGAAACTGATGCAATGTAACTTTTTGTAGTGCATCTTTTGAACCAAATAAACCTACCTCGCCTTTTCAGGCTGCTTGTGCGCAAGAAACCGAGACTCACGTTAATTCTCTCTGATGAGACTCACGTTACCTAATCAAACCCTGCAAATAAATCAATTGACCTCGATCAGTCAGTGGCAGTCACATGATGACCAGCTGGGGTCGCAAGCAGTTTTCATATCATGGCGCCGAGTAAACAAACTTGAGAAAAGTGGACCCTGCTGAAAAAATTTACATTTGTCAGTCAGTCAGTGTGCACCGTTCCCAGGAAAGGAAAAGGATGCCCACCCCAGTGAGTAGTGTCGGCCCACCTCACGTCGTCTACCCACCCCAAACGTTTCTTCAAAACCCTCTCCAGTCTCCCGGCCAGTCTCCTCCCTCCAACATGCATATAAACTCGGGTCGGGTCCCCTAGACTCTCGTAGTAAGATCACCACACGCGTCTAACCTCTTGCACCTAGAAGAAAATGACGACGACGACGACGACGATGTCCAAGGCGACGGGGGCATGGAGCCGGCTATCGGCGGCGGAGGCGGCCGTGAACCGCGCCGTGGCGGGGAGCCGCGTGGGGAGCTACTTCAAGCTGGATGCGCGCAAGAGCACCTTCACCAAGGAGCTCCGCGCGGGCGCCGCCACGTTCCTCACCATGGCCTACATCATCTCCGTCAACGCCGCCGTGCTCACGGACTCGGGCGGGCCGTGCACCGTGCACGACTGCACCCCGTGGCCAACGCGACGGCGCCGCCCGGGCCGGAGTGCACGGTCGTCGGCGCGAACCCGGGGTACGAGGCGTGCCTGGCGCGCACCAAGAGCGACCTGATCGTGGCGACGGCGGTGGCCGCCATGGCGGGCTCCTTCGCCATGGGCGTCCTCGCCAACCTCCCGCTCGCGCTGGCGCCCGGCATGGGCGCCAACGCCTACTTCGCCTACAACATGGTCGGCTTCCACGGCTCCGGCCCCGTCCCCTACCGCACGGCGCTGGCCGTCGTGATGCTGGAGGGGCTCGTCTTCTTCGCGCTCTCCGCCGTGGGGCTCCGGTCCCGGCTGGCGCGGATGATCCCGCGCAACATCCGCCTCGCCTCGGCCGTCGGCATCGGCCTGTTCCTCGCCTTCACGGGGCTGCAGGCGCACCAGGGGGGTCGGGCTCGTCGGCGCCAGCCCGTCCACGCTCGTCACGCTCACGGCCTGCTCCGACGTCGACCCGGCCACGGGCGCCTGCCTCGGCGGCACCATGCGGAGCCCGACGTTCTGGCTCGGCGCCGTCGGGTTCCTCATCACGGCGACGTGCCTCGCCAGGGACGTCAAGGGGAGCATGATCTACGGCATCGTCTTCGTCACCGTGATGTCCTGGATCAGGGGCACCAGCGTGACGGTGTTCCCGGACACGCCGGCGGGCAATGCCGGCTTCGAGTACTTCAAGAAGGTGGTGGACTTCCACATGATCGGCACCACCGCCGGGAAGGTCAGCTTCGCCGGCTTCCGGCACGGCAACGTCTGGCTCGCCTTCCTCACGCTCCTCTACGTCGACGTCCTGGACACGACGGGGACAATGTACTCCATGGCCGAGTACGGCGGCTTCGTCGTGCAGCCGGAGGACGACGGCGCCGGCGCCGGCGCCGGCAGCGGCGGGTCGTTCGAGGGGGCGAGTACCGCGCGTTCCTGGTGGACGCCGGGTCGACGGTGCTCAGCGCGGGGCTGGGGAGCTCCACGGTGACCACGTACATCGAGTCGACGGCGGGGATCCGGGAGGGCGGCCGGACGGGGCTCACCGCCGTCACCGTGGCCGCCTGCTTCCTGGCGTCGCTCTTCTTCGGCCCGCTGCTCATGAGCGTGCCGCCGTGGGCGGTGGGCCCGTCGCTGGTGCTCGTCGGCGCCATGATGATGCGCGTCGCCAGGGACATCGAGTGGGGCGACATGAAGGAGGGCGTGCCGGCGTTCGTCACCATGGCGCTCATGCCGCTGTCCTTCTCCATCGCCAACGGCATCATCGCCGGGCTCGGCGTCTACGTCGTGCTGCACTGGTACGACTGGGCGGCGCACGGGTACGGCAAGGTGAGGAGCGCGCTGGACGAGCGGCGGAACCAGGTGGGCCGCCGCCGCGGGCGAAGTCGTCGGCCCGGCGGCGGCCGCGGCGCAAGACGTCGTCTGATGGATCAATCTCTGGCCGTAGCAGCTCATGTTGTTTAATTAGTAGGTTGATTATATTAGCTTTTTTAGCTTGGTCATCAGTCATGCTTATGCATCATCATCACTTTGGGAGAGCTTTCAGATGGCATTGCTGGATTAGTAGGAGGTTTGGGCGGCACGGGTTGGTGCTGGGCCCTACGTACCCGGCTGTGTATGTATGGTAATGGAGCGTGGGAACAGCTGAACTGCTGGGAGATTCTTGATGTGTAAGGAGGTGTTCGTACTTTGACCATCATTGCAGCGTTCTCATTGATTCCCTCCCTTGCTTTAGGACATGTTTATGATTGCTACACCTGCACGAGGGTGCCTTGTAGCCTCGTACTGTACAGCTGAGTAGAGCCAGGATCAGCTTGGTATGGTTGACTTATAAGCTAACCGATAAAGCTAAAATAATATAGAAACGGCTGATTTTCTATGAGAAAAAAAATCTTGTTAGCTTATAAGCTGAAACGGCATTTTAGCTAAAGCGAACAGAGTCACTAGCGGTCTGTTTGGATCACCGGACTAAAAGTTTAGTTGGTTGTTGGATAATAAGATAAACATGGGCTAATTAGTTTTTTTTAATAAGGTTTACTCATGAATTACCATATATTCGAGCTTCTTCCACTTGAGGTGTTGATCACTTGATCTCTGTGTAGTCTCACTAAGGATCATCCTTGCATTCATAGAACTAAAACCTTATATACTGGCAAGCAACATTAACCTCCATGAGATCATGTTGTCGCTTAATCACTAATATCTCTTGACGGGTGCTATTTTCCTTACAGTCTTCCTTTTTTTGGTAATTGATGACAACACCACTAAAACAAGCAATAAATAATACCAAAATGCAATCTACCTCCTTGCTTGGATGCAATGCAAGAGCAAGATCATTTGATGCTAACTGAAATATGTAGTGTATGAACATCTCACGAGTACTATATGAATACTCAAAGATAATCGATCCTAGAACATCTCAATTATTGTAGATGAATATCCCAAAATAAATCGTAGAACATCAAATTTATACTAGGTGAACATCATATATTTCATAAGATATAAAAATTAAAAAAAATTAAAAAATCAAAATTAAAAGTGAATGTTTAAAATCATTAATTCAAGTTAAATAATGAAGAAGAAAAATATAAAATAAAAAATGAATAACAAGTGCTACAAAATATATCTAAAAATAAAATAAATTAAAACTTAAATACAAAAAAAAAAAGTTAGAACAAAGTATAAGGAAAAACAAAAAATATAAAATTGAAAAGAATGTAACAGAGAGAAAATTAAAGTAGGAAAGAACATCACATGGATACTACTCATACAACCAACAAATAATCGAAATGGGCACTACGTAAATAATCAAAGATACGTCTTGGACATCACACTTATATTACATGAAAAAACTAAAATACACCATGGACACATCTCATTGATATTTTGTGAATTAATAAAAATATATTATCGAACATTACATGTATACTATGTGAATAACATAGTGTATCATGGAACAAAAAATGATATCGTGTAAATAAATAAAAATAAGTTATCAAATACCATATTTATACTATGTGAACATCATAGTATCCCGGGAAATATAGAAATAAAAAAACTAAAAAATATATAAATAGAAAAATAAAAATAATAAAATAAAAATAAAAATAAAAATATGTGGAAAACATTTAAAAAAGAGAATGAAAAAGAATAAAATATGAAAATAAAGTAGATAAAAATAATTATTATTATATAAAAAAATAAAAATAAAATAAATGTAGAAACATAAAAAAAAATAAATAATTATAAAACCAATATATAAATGAATAAGGAAAAGAAAAAAATAAATAGAAGCGCTGAAGTTAAAAAAATATATAAGAAAAAAGAAAAGGAAAAAAGACACAGGAGCTGCGGAGGAACGAACACAACATTTATTTATTATTGGGCTTTTTTATTTTTTGAGACATTTATTATTGGGCTACGAGAATCAAAGGAAGGCCCAACAAGAAAATCTGTGGAGGAGCACCCGTCCCGTGATCCGTCGCTTCTCTCACTCTCAGACGTTCACTGGTTCACTGCCCATCGCTACCGGAGAAGCTACGACATACGCATCGGCACCAGGAGGAGCACGCGAGGAAGAAGGCCAGTGGCCCCGGCTTCGCGCAGCTCCCTCGCGCGCCAGCCATCGCCCAGGCAGTTCAAGGTATCGGGGACTCTGGTTATGCCCATCAGCTGCTTGAAGCAACATCTCCCCTGTCTCAATCTGCAGATCCATTGTGTTTTTCTATTGTTTATTTTGCTTGCAGTTAGCTCGTATATCATGTGGTTTCATTTCATTTCCTACTTTTCTCCTTTGTATCGACATCCATGCTTATTGCAATTCGCCTTGACTGTCAGGTACTGCCACCTGGTTTATGATGCATCCGGCCATGGACGGTTGCGCTGCAGCCTGCAGGTGGCTTTGATGGCCACCACTTTGCAGTGTCGTCTGTCGTCTCAACACTTTTCCTAAACCTCGATTTGGCTTGATTTAATGATGTCTCTGCTACTGCTATGATTCATCCAGGGGTTCTATTTAAAAAGAAGAAAGTTTCCGCCTGAACTGCAGTGAAGTGAGTGCAGGCATTGCAGAACGCAGAGTCCATCTGAAGATCTTTGTTGCAGTCCAGCCAGGTCATGGCACTTGAGGTGGAGGAGCTAATGACAAAATGCTAAGGATCGCTCTTCTCTGCTTCTCTATGTCAATCTAAATTATGAATCTGAGTAGTGAAGCATCTTCTTTGTGAAAAAGAAATGAAAGCATTCAAACTCATGTTGATTATCATTTGTCCTGCAGAAAAGTATGCAGGATTTGTGACAATAATTTAGAAACTGCTTTTCTGTTGTCTGCAGGTACACTTCTGCTCCTTTTGTGTTTGTTTCTCAAGAGATAGTGACAGCCTCTCAAGGTATGCATCCAACTTATTGTGAACCTTCTGATTTGTTACCGCAGAAAAAGCAAATGAAAAAATACTATGGAATTCTGGATGTTACAACAGGCCAACAGCAACCAAGAAATGTCATATTTCTGTAATGTGTAGTACTGAATACGTCATGGATGTTCAACTATATAATTGTTCTCACTTTATAATCATTTAAGATAGGGTACTAGCCTAATATTTAATGCTGCCAGCTATGAGTAGTATAGAAACGAATGATTATTTTCTGCCCTGCCTCCTTTTCTTTTCTGCACAATGTTTGGTGCTTTCATGTAGCCACTTATCTATAGTAACCACTAACCAGTTATGAGTCCAGATGATGTTTTGCTTTAACGTTTTCTTTTTTTTACCTTCCATAAACCGGTGCTACACTTATCTATAGCAGATTTAAAAGAAATGTGCATGAAATCTACCAACTGAAGCACTCTGGTGTATAGTGTAATTCTGGGATATGACTTTGATCTCCATATATACATAAGATGCAGCACCAATTTCACAATAAGTGATTATGCACATAATTGTTTGTAATACAAGGCAAGAGCTTCTGGTTCAGGTGAAGTGTATGAGTAGTTTGGTCATTGGTGTATGGAATAGCTTCTACTTCATGTCTGAGCACTTCATTTTTGCTAGGTTTCTTCTTTTTAGTTTATTCATACAATC